>CM067356.1:73725499-73769290 GCA_034190875.2 Urechis unicinctus
GTGCGATAATATTTGGCTGTAAAATAAAATGTTGAAATTATAATCAAACTATCATCTTTACATAAATGATTGATTTAGACTGGTGTGTCAGGTATCACACTACGCCGGTAAAACATGAAATTGCGTTTCATCTCAGCGGGTCATGCATAATCAATTTATATAGTATATGTAATGTGGCGTTTAAAGCTTACGTGACATATCGGCCGGCTTTCGATAACACCGTAAAAAAGTCGTAGCTTGTGTACATTTAAAGAACATTCTTGAAGCGTGATCTGTAAAAATATTTTTTCTACAGGTTACAGAAAACGTAAAATTAGCTAAGCAATCCAAGTGCAACTCAAAGTTTAACGAAAGAAAGTCCACGGAACAGATAACCAGTACCACTCAACTCTTACGAACCATACTTCGCAATAATTTACATACAGCTAACCTGCGCGAAACTACTAACGCGGAAAGCAATATCAATTATTTTAAACAGCCCAACTATATAATAAAATAGAGCGTTGATATATGTAAATAATCATATTGTAGAAACTTCACAACTTCATTATAGAAGCGTGCTAACATTTAAAGTTGAAATCTGCCGCAATTAAATTCATAATAATGTGCAGAAGAGCACATCTAGGTCACTACTCAGTATGTTTCCACATTGTACAACCCCAAAACTATCGAGTAACATGAAAAAAAGTTTGCTCTCCGTTTTCTCATTTGCTTAGATAGTTTATGCTGAGAATATATTGAAAGACCGTTCATTGTAGAAGTAGTAAGAATATTGTTTAAATTATATATATATACGCATGCATTTATATATATGCATATGCTTATATATATATATATATATATATATATATATATATATATATATAGATTTATATATATATTTATTTATATATATATATAAACAAATATATATATATATGTATATAAATATATATATATATATATATATATATATATATATATATTTATATACATATATATATATATATATATATATATATATATATATATATATATATATATATATATATATATATATATATATATATATATATATATATATATAAATATATATATATGACAAATCATCCGAAAACTAAAGTATCAGCTGTAATCGATTTTACTGCTCTAAACTACGACTGGTAAAATATATCTGCTTTGTGACACCCACAACAAAACGTAATGTGATTTTCTTTTTCTTTCTGCATCAAAACTTACATTGCAACGTAGACGGGTGGCTATGGTACATAGCGAATTATCGTTATTCGATCAGGTCATAATTCGAATATAAACGAGTGTATTGAGCACTAGCAGCATTAATAACTGATTAATACCTCTTACAAATTATGATAGAGGCTTTTACAAATGACTCAATAAATCAGAAAAAACTGTCGGAATGCAGTTAAGCTTATTCAATTGAATTTGAGCAGACGCCCACGTCCTGCGCCTTGTTAAAGCTGTCTGCATCTTACGATTCATAACTTTAATAATTGATGAGAGTATATGCATATGTATTAATAAAACATATGGTATATACATCTCAAGGTAAAGTTTAGCACCACACCCACCCCAGCGGTGGCAGGGTGCCTAATTGATGCATCGGATAAGGAATGTTTAGGAATTTTTTAAGTATTAGAACCAGAAACAATTAAGGCTGTGTTGATCGCATTCCATAGTCGTAAACATTCAAGTTTGATGAACATTATATCTATCATTTGGTGAATAATTCAAAATATAACGGGTTAGTCTTAGCATGTAGTTATCTTTCTATAATCCGTGATATAAAAATATTCCATTTAACAATGATAGGCAACTTGTTGACGGTAACCTGACCTGACATGTATGGTATACCTTAAAGCAGTCATGGGCATTGGTTGCATGAAGCAGGTTAATTGAATTAATTCCTCGGTCGAATCAGAATCTAACAAGACCTTTGTGTAGCAAATGCAATCAAAACTGCTTTGTAGGCTTGTCTACCTGTGGTGGTTATGCATACATAAGATAACTATTTGTCCTACGCAACGTCTCTAAAATCATTTTGTCTACTTGCAGTTTGTATTGTTATTGATCGTAACACTCACACCAAAATTTACTTTCCAGGGATATGCAAAATTATATTATTTAGCGGATATTGATTGCACATTTTAGGTGGCAAATATGCTTGCAGTGCCCTCTCAAACTTCCTTGCATCTCTACATTTATGACGTATTTTACACGTTTATCCTGCGATTGCAAATCGAACCGTTGACACAAGCATCCTATCGTTTCATGGTATTACCGAAGCTTTACACACACGTGGTTAAACTTTCATATCAGATATTTTACCATTTAGGTTCTCTGTACCTAATTTTGCCAGGTCCAACCGTATTTAATGTGAGTAAAAAAACAAACGCGCGCAACAAGCGGAAACCAGTAGTGCTTATATTGTTAGTCAGTACATTTACATTTGGCCGTGCTAACATGTGTTCAAACCCATACCGTAAATAAAGGAAGTGCTTTCTAGTGGTTATATGGCTTTGGGTTCATGCAACGGCAGTGACGCATGATTATTATGGCAAAACTAGGCAAATATTTCTCTGTTTGAATTCTTCTTGTCACGACAAAGCATTGCCTTCAGCTACATTTCGAATTTGGTCATCTTATAATCAAATATGTATTCCGCAATCGGGTCTGACGATAACTGGAAATATTTAGACAATGATTGCCTACTAGTATTATAGCCGATACCGAGCATTTGTTAATGACGTATGGCTGCTGGTCACGATTTTCTTATTAGAACATACAACGGCTTCAACATGGTGTTTCTGAAGAGTTATATCTTATCATGCACGCTACATAGCCAGACAATCGAACTACCTTAAAGTGCATGAACGATTTTGTTATAGACAGTTCATTGATCTTATTTTTCAAATAATTATTGTGTTAATCAACGTCACTTCAAGAGTTTTATCTTCTACTGATTCTGTACTTGAAGTCAATGAATTGTAAACGGCATGCCCAAGCATAAGACATACAAAAGTGCTTATAAGAGATGTGTTATCGTTACGCGGGTCGAGGTCGCGGATCGAATGGATAATGATAGTGTTATAATGACCGTTTGCGTGATTCATAGACATGTGCATACTCCTTCATTCAGAAGTGGCAACTGTGGTAGAGGAGACTTGAGTTTTGCACTACTGCTAATTTTGCTTGCAAACACATGGATACTCGCCGTCAGGCACATGCTAGCGCATAATCTAGAAACTTACGTGATTGTATATTTTCCACGAGCCGTTGATCAGTAATCAGTACCGTTCCGTTTATGTTTAGCCCAAAGCAATTACCCGGTCTTCATTGAGCCATCGTAAGCCAGTCTCTAATTATATGCTAATGCGTCGTACCTTATTTAAGTGATCTCGCTGTACATCCTGCTGATGTATAAATTGAAACACACTCGTAGTTATGTCAATGCTTATGCCGAATCACCGGCGGCTGAGCAGGGAACGAAAATACATGCAATGTTTTCGCAAGTTAGGAACTTAATATGTCTCTACCTGTAGTCATTTTTTCTTAATCGTTTGCCATAACTGTGGAACCAATGTCGTTCTTGATTAAGATTCGTACAATATCTCGTCCAATGCAACGAACCGCGTTTGCGTCCTGGCTTTGTGATTTATACAATCAGCGGCAAACGAATTTCATCTTAATTTTAAGAACGAGATATTAAAATGCAGTTATTTGTATAGAGTGAGTCATGTTATTGATGCTTTAATAATGTGATGAATTGGAAATATACTAACATTCTGTTGAATGTACCTTACGTAGAGATGGATCATGCTAATATCGATACGGCAATTATATTATACATACACATAACTTAGAGAGAGTGCCCACTCCATTTTGCATCACTGGGCTAGGATGGGAATTCCTATATAACAAATAAATGTACGCAATCTGCATTGAGAAAATGTTTGATTAATATCACACCTTGGCATTATGAAATTAAGTTTCTTCTTAGTGGGTCATGCAATATCCAATATATATATAATAGTAATTGGCAAAGTACTGTGATCATACACAATTTCATCATTACTAAATAAAATTACCTTAATTTGGATATGACTACTAAATAATAACTCAGACAATCATTATCTTCAAGTACAACTATAACCAAATTTGAGCAAATGTTATTGCTGCAAAGCAGCTGCTCCCAGACAACGCACATTGAAGCCTAAAATTGTAATGATTATTTACAAACTATACTTACCTGTATGCTTGACAGATCAAAGCAAACATGCTCATTGCATTCAACATGGTGCGCTGACAATATGGAGATTCGTCGCGAACATATTGTATGTGTCTGCAAGTATCTATAGGACGAACACACCACAGTGAATTCCATTTACAACGGGTGTATAAAGCTGTTAAAATAACGGCTTCCTATTTAATTTCATTGCATTAATCCAAGCGAGAACGCTCTAGTCATCACTAGAGTAAACATACATCCTTTTGGCGCAATGTTGCCTCAGGTCACCACCACGACTTTGCTGTATGTCGGCTTCATTGGGATCATGAGGTGATCATGCTTCTTTCTTGCATAAGCCATTACAGCATTGCATTGTTTGCCGAGTTGCTCAATGGGCACACAAAGGAACGCAAATTGCTTTTGAAGCCTCGTGATATTGGATTATAGATCTAGATATAAACCACGTACTTTCTGTTTTTAAATTCATTGTCATGTTCCGTTATCGGTAAAGTTTGCTGATATAATAGGCAATATTCCCACTAATACGATACATGCAGGATTATAATTGGTTGTATACCCAGGACGCATTGCGCTAAAACTTATGCATATCTAAGATAAATGAATATATTTACAGCATTCTTATCAATTTTGACTCGTTAATTATGAATTGGTCAATTGCACAATCTGCATGTATTACCAAAATAATTTGATTAGGGAGCTACAAAGAAAATCAGAATAAGATATTTTACTGGGAAAGCTACTTACTAAAATGACACTACGATGTACGCCGATATATCTTTATGGGCTGCAATGGTGGTGATCATCATTACCTGTGGACTGTTAAAGCATTGATGCTAAACCGACACATTTTGCAATCCATGTGTTTACAATACTTAACTGCATCCAAAGCAACCATCCAGTTCCACGCGGTTGCTTGTTAGCGCATCAAACTTTTGTTTTACATTTTCTTCATACCTTTACTTTGCAATTATTGCAACTATACCCACGCCCGACCGCGTCCATCGAAGTATTGTAAATGTTGCTACAGGCAAATATATTGTTAAATCCGGCAAGCGACGGTTGAATAATTCCATCACTTATCACTAATGACCTCCCATTGCCTCTTGGCATGGAGTTGGTAAAGCAGATGACATTCGCTTAATCGTATATCATCTCTAACACATTATGACAAGCACAGTAACTTAACATTAGCGTAAGTATATCTATAGAAAATATAAACAGGTGTTCCCAAAATAATCTTGTCAAAAGTTTATACAATTTGTCGATAGGTGATTTGATAACAGGATTGCCGTCTCTGAGTGTGTATGTTGTAACGGCTACACAAGTATCTGTACTATCCGCACTAGCAGAGATCTAGGGAGGAGGCAGGCTGGTACTCGTGTTTACAATTGAGCGATCGGAATATGGGTCAACCACAAACATGCCAGACGGCAAGTGAAACTGATCATAGCATTCGTCTTGTTCATGTAGACTCATCCTCCAGTATCGCCAACGCCTCTTCGAAACTCACTTCGTCTCTTATTTTGCTTGAATTATGCCTTCAAATCTTCAAAAACTGTTCTAGTTTTCTTTTTGTCCATTTAGATCAGTATTTGCCCATACATTTCGATATTGACAGTGTGTTTTGACAGGTTGTTGGCGCGGCTGTGTGGCTAGAAATAACAAAACACGGAAAACAAAGTGCAGGAAGTGTGCGCAGTAGATCACGGACCCATTCTCTTAAGGGACAATAGACCACCGCACGATAAGCCGTACCAAGAACGATTATGTATATCTATTTTACCCATCTGCGACGTGACCATGTAATTGACCTGGCATATATTTTCCTTTGCTCCGGCTGCACCATTGGATCGCCTATCAACCCTGCTAATAGAGCATGTGCCCATTACCTGTCACGTTGTCGTTCGTCGGGCCCAGCTGTGAATTAATTCCATTCACTTTGCTACTGATACTCTTTACCAATCGCGGGTTTGTGACAGAGCTTTTCGTACTGCGCTTTTAGGGGATTCGATCACTATCATCGCTTGCTGACTGTTGCATAAAAAGGGTTCATTTCAATAGTTGACGATGCATGCATCGGACCTTGTTTTAAAATCAGTCTTAGTGACTTGTTGGTTGTGATCCGTGGGTTGTGTCCGTATATGTAATACTAAACAGTGGTCTGTAGAATGGCGACTGAACACTGCATTAAATTTAATCGTCCACTTCATAAACGTGAATTATTGATAATGTGTTTACTGCTTATGCAAATCAAAGGTGCGCTTCCAAGTGAGGCATTCCATCCGTGTATGCAGGTATGCGACCAGCAAATATCACGGTCCGGCCATCTATACACGCAAACAAACATTGATCTACCTCAATAAATAATATATTTTTCCAGGCGATTGGCATTGACTGCAAATGACGTCGGCGAAGGACAACCGTAACATTACGATAGATAATCAAATGTTACGTACTCTTGCATCTTTATCAGCCGTAAAAGCTACTTGCATGGTCCAGGACCTCTGCATCAAACGGATAAGAGAAAAAATACGATTGAACTCGCTTGCGAGATATTGCTTGAGTAATACATCGAACAGAATGGATCGCTGGTAAGGCGACCCTCCAGCATTTCGTTTTCGGGAAGTTTTCTCAGTTTTAATCAATAGCAAGTGGTCCATTAATGCTTGCGACTATAGCAGTACCCGTTGATGCAACCAAATGAAGTTCAGACAGTGTTAGTATGCTGCAAACAAACTGTGTGCACGCGAGTAAAACGTTCAACGTGTCAATTTATAATCCGTAGTGAAAACTATACATTATGATGTCATAAATATAAAACTATTATTATTATTGCAATGAAAAACTACACACCATGGCATCAATGTATTTTTCCACAATTTACGTATAAGGTTTTGAACTTGGTCCACATGTAATTAAAGAGCGTCTACGCGCTCTTTAAAGAAATACTTCAAGGGTGTTATAAGGCGAGATGTCTACCGAATTTGCTATTAACCGAGGCTGCAACTTCCCCTGAGATTATTACATTCGGTGTGATTATTGAACTGCAGACAGATATTGTGTCAGACAGTTGACGACGCAAAAAAATCCATCGTTAAAAGGTCGACATTATTTTCCATGTTCTGAAAGAGCTAGGATGTATCGCATTATCCGGAGCTTCTGAAATACAGTTCCGAATTCTTCCGCTACTAAAGTATGCAGCTATAACTATCGCCTGATGGTATCAACCTGGCTTTTCCTTGAGATGGATATAAATTGCAAAAGTTTAAGTTAATCCCATCAAGTGATAAAATATTCGTTACACAATGCGCCGCTTGCTAAATTCAGCTAAATATAAACCTTGCCGTATGATTAGCAAACACGAGTGGTCATTGGTAGAAAGCTGTGAAAATAACGACTAGGAAATGCAGTTGGCCAAAACACAAAACGCATAACAAAACAGTTTGTCAAGACCAAGTGACTTAAACTATTCATTTCAGTGCCTAAAGATTGTGGTAGGCAGGTTAAGAGCGACACGCATGTGCAAGAATAGGCATAAACATGTATATACGCGTACGAAAATTGTATATTTGTCTATGGTGCTTTTGTCATCGTTTTTGTGATTAACATCTACTCTAAGAATAAGCGCGCTGTGATGGAATTTTTGTCGCGTTCATTTTAATTCTACTTAGGTATACTGCTGCTATATATCATGGATAATATAATTAATGTAAACATAATAGAGGTCTTTTTTTTTGCGGTCCCTCTTTCTTATAATCTGCCAGCACTGACCTTTATTTAATACCCCTAATCCTTGCTTTTAACCACGGATGATGATAGTGCCATCCTTATACATTAACATAAGGACGTCTGGTATGGAAGTTTGTGCCCGTCGCTTTGAGATTTCAGCTGCCATCGCAGAGTAAAGCCATTAAGGGATCTTTGATACATAGCATGGCTTAACAAGTCTGTGACTGGGGATGTCTTGGTTACAAAGAAAACTAATTCATCTCGTGTTCGTTTGAATAGGAATGTTTTCTTTCATATATGACCAGCTAAATATAAATAGCTATCATTGCTCCAGGGGATTTTGCTTCAATATAAGCGGCTTTAATACATAGCTGCGTATAGCAGATTTGAAGGGAAGAGAATATATCACACATATGCTGTCAATCGTTGAGCGGATTCTAGTCCGCCTGAAATACTCAATTACGAAAATCTTTAACCGAATGCTGAATAAGTTTCATATTATTTGAATGTGAGCGGCATACAAAGCGCTATAGCTTTATATTGACGTGAGTATGTGTTTCACGGCCACATCACTAGCACGTGATAGTACATTCATACATATGCACCTTTGCAATGAAAATAAATTTGATGGGAGCCAGTGCTCTCCACTTTGCCAGCAGAAACTGTATAATAATGAAACCTTTAATGATTGTCTGAACCATACGGCTCACGTGGCGATTTGCAAGAAAAACACTTTAATAGTGAAGGCCTGTCACGTTACAGGGCAAACTGGTGATTGTCTAGCATAAATCAATCCCTCTTTTATACCACACCAACTGCATACTGAGCCATTAAGATACACTCATAAAAATAACCACACACATCGGACACTTTTGTCATCCACATCATAAATACATGTTAAACCCTCATATGCAAACACAATGAAAACGCTTATGTAGCAACAAGAATCGTCGGATGGCACACATCCCTATCTCTTTACCGGGCAGTCGTTGTATTTATAAACACGTCCACGCATGGGTAGGCAAACAAATACGGTGACATGTCTGATTTATTGTTATAAATTATAGCTGTGCATATGGAATCAAACCTGAGCATATACTAAAGCGTTACATGTACATATATGTTTGGCTCGCATACATACACGCTTAAAACAAAATAAAGGGGACATTTCCATCGAGCTACTTTGAGACTTTTTCTCGCTCCTTGAGAGCCTCTGTTAAGTGAATTTTCGAACAGCGCTCTCATGTATGAGTACAACAAATACGATATGCAGGAATTCAGATAAAGTGGGTTATTACTATTCGTGGCCTACTGCTAACTGCTTGCATGCTCTTAAAATCCGATCGTAAAATACAGCCATGAATGGACGCATGCCACATTACATTTCTACGTATATATATATAATGATAAAGCTATGGCTATGTCATTAGGAAAGCACAGCCATTTCAGTGCAAAGTGAACGTAATGTTACGGTAAATTGCAAATGAGCGTCAGTAGATCAGGGAATAATAAGTACGTGCAATAAGCTCTAAAGGCATAACTGATTAATATTTCTTACAAATTATTCATAATTACCATTCCAAGTTGTGTGGATATTTATTTCACCTTTAAAATAGTTAAGTTTCATACAAAGCTCTTCTGTAGTAGAACGTCAGTTACTTTGTTCGCAGTGGACCTAGTGTACAAAATATATAATCAAGCTTAATATTGTAATGCGCACCCTCCAAGATGCTTCTGCAACGGCTCGTTACCATAAATGCTTAAGAAGTTTATCCTGTTCCCACCATAGCAACATATAAACGCCAACCACCATTTGTAGAAATATATTTAGTTGGGACTCCGTTGCGCTTTCACCCAACAAAATAAGCGATCACATCCTGTGTGCAGCGCTGTGTTCGTCAAAGCCTCCATCTTGATAAATCACAAACTGACGATGGATGTACTATCAATTCGTTAACATATTCGCCACCAGTCATAATGAGCCCCCTTCGCGTTGTTATATGCTCTTTGCTCTATATTTATATGATGTCCTGACCCAGACTGACCAGTTTGAATGGATCAGTGGTACACCGAAGTGGAGTTACCTAAATTACCATTGAGCATTTGTTGTACTCAAAATACCTCTCTGCGGCCTAGATATGTTCATTTGAGCAGCTCTTTTCTGTTAAACTATGAGAATATGATAAATTAGTTCGGGCGACTTGCTGATTGTCGAGTGGTTTGACGTTGATGACATGTTTAAGTAGAAGCAATGGAAAATCGCCTCGCAGGAGCGGCAAAAAGACTACCCTTTTTATAGAAAAAAATGTTTACCAATAGAAATATCCGTAGCGAGATGATTATAGTACTGAAGGCGAGCGTTGGGATACATCAAAGGAACTTGGTAGCGTACATGACCACTAGTACTACTTGCAAATGTACATGACAAGAGTGGTCATTGTCACACTTGGAAAGAGCACATCGAATAACCGCTGATCGGGCCTGGCTTTTCCCCCCTCATGATGACGCTGCATTTGCAAACATTGCGGTTGCACTTTCAATACAAAACAATATGCGAAACACCAGACCGATCACTGGCCCGTACAGCCGCGGAACGAAGATGATGACAGACGAGTAACGCAGCTTCATAGTGCGACTGCAAAATGGCGATAATTACATGCCTTTGAATAAAAGCTATGTATGAAGATTGACTGGTCTGTCAGCTTTCACTGCATTACATTGCCTGCAGAAAGATTCTCCGGGAGACATATTGTTTGCGTCAGCGCTTGAATGCTGCCCTACGTTTCGTGCCCATGAAAGCATCTATTATGAGAAGGACCGCGACCATTACTCAGTGCCAAACCTCTTAATTAGCACCTTAAGCATTTACCCGTTCATCATCTACTCCCCACCTGTCTATATTTGATACACCCGCATATGTTATGCTATGGTCTATTCGTACGAAGGTTTTGGGCACAGACGTAGTTTGGCTGTGGCGCTGTCGTCATATGTATATTAATGTAAAAATCCGAGATAGTGATTCCCTCAAATATATGTTCATATTATTAAGATATTTACCTGGCCGCTACAATATCTATATGGCTACAATTACAGCTACATCCACCTATAAGCACTTAATTACACGATGCATCATGGGACAATCACTGTCTTGTCGTATTTGCCATCACACGACTAACCCTCAGTGGTTCAATATAATTTCGTTGATTAATCATTACTGCTGTTGGGGCTTTCAGTTCGATGGAGACAAATGGCCCCTTAACCTTAAGAGATTCAGCCTGTGCATCACAATTGGCCTTACAATTAACATTCAGTACATCGTTGTCCGACACGACAGAGATTTACAATGATTGATCGTTTGTGAAAGCAAAATGGTGTCAGGCCTTATATTAACCGTCATTCAGAATTTAACATAGTTTTATAGACGATGGTTCATAAAAGATAATGTAAATACGAGTCGTTGTTGAGGATCGTGTGTGATATATACACGGGCTCCGCAAGAAAATATAATGCTTGCTGGATACTTAACTACCCCATTAACGACAATTATGTGCCAACAAACATTAGCCACGCGGCTTATACCGTTATTAAGCTCATAGCCGGCCTTTCGACTGATGAACAACGGGTAATACCACGACTTATCATCGTTGATTATAATGTAACTTTGGACCTGTACAAAATCAATTTAACATGTCACTGAGCGTGGTCTTAGGTTTGCTAACTACGGCACATCCTTTATGTAACTGTTATCAAATTCAGATAACGAAAAACCAAGCACTGGAAAGCAAACCTTAATGCGGGTCACATATTTGATGGATAGTTCATTTAAATCTTAGACATTCAATGCATACCGAAGTGAAACGCAATTTGCTCTAGAAGCCTAATCTGAAAGGATTGAAGATTCTGAGATATACCAGATAACGTCCAGTTTTCTATCGCCTCATCGTCATGTCCCGTTATCTGTGAATGTTATTTGATAAAATAGGGAAATATTCCCATATATACGTTATATATATTTGTAGGCCGGTATCTATTTTGACTGCGATAGAAGCGCCTAGAGCAGAGCGCACGTTTCCATTATGATTGTAAAATGAGGAGATTGGCCCAGTGTAGAGGACATTAACATTGGCGCACGTTTCCATGGAAATAGATAATAATCCACGCGTTATGTGTAGGTCGGAATAGTTTGCATTATCGTAAACATTAAACAAGATTCATCATTTACGGAATGTATAAGCAATGATCAGCAACGTCTCACTCCATATTAAGTTATTGGTCCAATGCGAATAGAATGTATATGAATATAGATACCACGGATTCATCTTACTTCCAGTTGGAGCAGATTTTATTTATTCGACAACCAATTGGTGTTCCGTGAAGCAACCACCACTACACTTTATGTTATTTATCTGCCCGATAGGACTGACTACGCCACTAGTGAGGTAGTGTGGAACGTTTGGAATGTTAAATTAACTATGAGCTCCCATTAATCAGAGAGCCAATCAGAAGGTTCATTATGAAGTTTTGAGAGGCATAATAAAGCACAAGAAAAACCATTTGTCACATACTTTCGTCGTTGTTTTGTCATGCGTTACCTCTGTCATAATGGTTATTTACAGCAATAAAGACTCGGGTACCGTGATTTACCTTGGTAGCACAATCAGTATGTCGGTCTTCTGGTTCATATCAGTTGTCAACCATTTGTCGGTTTATAGGTGATAATTCCCTTGCAGATAACTGTGTAATTTTGGGGCTCCGGAAATTGCCTGACACGTCTAGAAATTGTCAAACGCATGTACATGAACTGGGATTCATAGCGTATGGCTATAGTCGGTGACAAAAAACAAATACATGCTTCTTATTACCTCATTTTATACTTGCATCTCCTTAAAGCTGAACACTACTTTGCGATGCGTTATTGTATCAGTTTCATTCCCGTCATAGATATGTGCAGCAACGCAAACAAGAGGGTCCGTTGCAGGTGGTGGTACTTTGTTGGGTGTAATGTGCACGAATAATCCTTGATCCTGCTACAATATAGCCATGCGCACTGTTAATATAAATGTCTGATGCTTATAATGATGCAAATATACATTTAGTGACAGGACACAGTCGCGAAACCTTTTCCGCATTTAAAATGTAAGTATTATCCGGTCACATACTGCAAAAATAATAAAACTACATTGAAAGAGGCTCTCATTATAAATATTTAAACCAGTTTAACACCATTCATTTGCCCTCGGATATATATCGTGTGTATTTGTCGTCCACCGACTGAATTAACCTGAGAGGTCTGTAAGGATGATCAATACAATATGAGAATTTGTAACCGTACCCGGCTTAACTTTTCCTACTTATATAACAATTCTTATAGCATGGCATTAGCCTATTGTTTTTTTTTTAAATAAGTCGATCGCACTGAGCTACCCTTATCAGTGATTCTCGCAGCCTAACCATCGTGAGATGTTGGTTAACCATATCACAAGTAACATATAGGCATATAGGATAAATAGACGAGAGTTAGAAGCCTGACATGATATATATCCCTAACGCTTGTGAATTCATTGTCATGGCTCTAATGTACAGCTGCTCAACAGCTCCGTACGTGGCTATGCTGCTGACGACATTTTGCTCATTCAGATCAATCTTTTACAAACCTGAAAACGCAGTACAGAACGTCACGGCAAAAAAGTTTCGCGATAGATTGTAATATCATTATGGAATTGGCAGTAATTATCAGTGACGCAATAAGGGTTTATGGATATCGGCAGTAATTATTAGTCAGACAAAAATGGTTGCCGGGTATTGCTCATTTCACAACAAACAACCCACGTTTTGCTGTGTATACATGGCTTAAGATCGGTGGCAAGCTGCAAATTCACATCGGTAGTTATATATGTTAATACGACAGCTGATATGGGGTTTGAAATAGTTCAACAGTTGACATCATCTATTGCAATAAACGGGAATTAAACGCAAGTTGAATTATAACTGAATTACCAGCTAGTTGAAATAAAAATCCTTTACAAATGGGTTTAATTCATTACTTCAGCTTTTTGTAAAATGTGAGCAGCTGTCCCTGTTACATTGTTTGCTGCTCTGATGTACATGTGTTGCCTGGAAACTACTAGCACATATGCTTAAGTGCAAAACACATGCTACAATTAGGTATGTCACCGTGCTCCTGACAAAATCACGTCCCTGATGCATGGATAGTTTTGTTAAGTTATGTGTATTTTGTGATGCGTCACTTCGCTGCCGTTTGTTGATGGAGCCAGAATAGTGCATATAGGCTATACTATCATTAAAATGTTTTTGGGTCTGCAGTAATACACAAGATGTCTCGTCCCTACATTTTGTCGCCGCCAAATCAGACTGGTACGAGGTACCATGTATTGGTAGCAGATCGACAACGTCCAATGTTACCACCCCTAACCCCCAACAGCGATCCGTTCATAGTTATCACTCACATACAATACAACAATGTGCACGAGTAACCTACAGTATACCTAATACCCGACTGATTTATTTATCTGGTATATAGATATATATATATATATATATATAGATATAGAGATATATATATATAGATATATATATATATAGAGATATATATAGATATATATATATAGATATATAGATCTATAGAGATCTATAGAGATATATATAGATATCTATCTATATAGATATATCTATATATATATATATATATCTATATATATATCTCTCTATATTATATATATAGATCTCTCTATATCTATATATATATATATATATATATATATATATATATATATATATATATATATATCTGCCTCTATATATATACATATATCAAATCAAATCAAAGGTATCATATAACGATTATGGCATTCCTTCCCATGGCAGGAAAGAACTTGGTCTTATTGTATCAACGAAAGCATATAAAACCCTGTCTCGAGTTAAGCTGCCGCTAAAGTATGCAACTAAAGTTATGTATGCTAGCTCTCCATAAAATTAAAGACCCAGGAGACTCCCCATATAGTGGTGAAAGTAGGCCCTGCATGGAGCAGATAAACCACGCCACCATGGATAAGTCGATTGGCGGCACACCTAACCCCTACGCCACGCTACGCTATGGTCCAAAAGGAATGACTTTGCGACCTGGGGCTGCCTCCTGACATATGACAGATAGTAGAGGTAGCAGCAGGTGGAAAGTGGGGTAAATCGGGGCGATGATAACATTCAAATGGCAGAAAAACACATGGAAGCCATACAAAAATACCCACACCAAACGGCAGGCATCACGCACCTGAACCACACGACAAACCCAGTCAGCAAACCCATTTTTATATCGTCGATTCAACACTGGCACAAATGATCCCCAACTGGTTTTAGAAGACTTCATCCCATCACAGTCAGCACTCGATCCACTGAAAAAAATGAGGGCACTGTCGCGCTCTAACAGGCGGTGACGTCTCTTGGCAAGGTTTTACTCATTTAGTTTCGTCATTTAAGTCAGCTCAGCTGAACCCACCGTAAGTATATATGTTACCTCAGTCAGATAATTTGACACCAACTCTCGCAGCCCCAAGATCGAAACTATGTTACCAAAGTACCTGTCGGTAGGTCTCTAAAATTCTATTTAGCTTCCTCTTTCGCCGAAGTATTTGCGACATAAGGAGAAAAGGTTGATGACTTTATCTTCAATTTGCATTTTCGGCAGGTCCCGAGATTTATAATATATGCATATATTCTGATATGTTTCGCCTACACCATGCCTTACCCTGTAGCAGGTGAGAGTCTGGTCTGGCAATGTATGGGACTGTCTCAGTGCAATCCAATGCCCGGTGGCGATTGTGGCAGCCGGACACAAACTGGATCCTGATATCACCAGTGCCATTGTGATGTCAAGACTATTGTCAAATCGATGGCTGAATCAAATAATCTTGCAATGAACAACAACACACCGTCTCATCAATGTTTCTGCCCAAAATTGGGGTCTTCAACTTGGTCCACAGTTAATTAAAGAGCGTCTACGTGCTTTATGAAGGGATATTTAAGGTCTTGAACTTGGTCCACAGGTAATTAAAGAGCGTCTACGTGCTTTATGAAGAGATACTTAAGGTCTTGAACTGGGTCCACAGGTAACTAACGAGCGTCTTCATGCTTTATGAAGAGATACTTCAAGGGCGTTGTACATGCGAGGTGTCTACCTAATGTACTGTCGACCGAGACTGCTGTTTACCCTGAGATTATTACATTCGGTGTAATTAATGAACCGAAGTTAGCTACAAGGACGTCTGGTATGAAAGTTTGTGCCCTGTGGCTTTGAAATTTCAGCCACCATCGCAGAATACAGCCATGAATAGATGTATGATACATAGCATGGCTAAATAAGTCAACTACTGGGTATGTCGTACATACAACGAAATTTAATTCACATCGATTTCGTTTGAAGAGGAATGTACTCAACATAAGCGCTAGAATCCACACCTGCGTACAGCAAGGTTGAAGGGAAGAGAATATATCACCAATATACTGTCAATCATTAAGTCTGATTTTGGTAATGTTACTGGAAATAAGCTAGAAATTTTTTTTACCAATGTTCTGATTAGACTATTAATGAATAACTTACAAAATTATTATCTTCAAGTAAAATTATAACCAGAATAGAGCAAATGTCATTGTTGCAAATCGACTGCTCACGACGTGTTTCCTAGACAACGCGCATTAATCCACGCCATTGTGCGAGCAGCTTAAGATTGCAGTGATTATAGACAAACAGTATTTGCCCGAATGCTCGACATGGTGTGCTGACAATACGGATATTCTTTGTACACGTATAATTTGTGTCTGGCATTATCTATGATGCAACGCCAACACTATGTATTCCATGTACACCGGTGGTATAAAGCTGTTACTTCTGGTCTAAGCCATTACGGCATTGCGTTGCAAGCCGAGTTGTTTATTAAGCAGTGTTTATTACCGTAGCGTGGCATTTATCTATCGGCATTGCGCTAAAAACCATAACAAGTCAGAATGTACGGCCCAACATTCACCCAGTAATAAAGGAATTTCATTATAAATAGTACATGCACTGTGACAATTAGGAATGACGTCACATTTCGCTCTGCTTTTGATAGCACCGTAGAAAACCGTAGATTGTGTACATTCAATGAGCGTTCTTGAATCGTGATATGCAGAAATATTTTTTCCGAAGTTTAGAGAAAGCGTAGTATAATCTAGGCAATCTCAGTGCAACTCAAAGTTTAACAACAAGGACGTCCACTAAACAGATAACCAGTACAGACGTAGATAAAGTTAGACTAATGAATAATTTGACCTACATTTGGTTATTTAACAATAATGATTGTCAACTGCACAGATAACTAGCACATACATACACAAAGTTAGACTAATAAATAATTTGACCCGTGTTTGTTCAATGCAGCCTACTAGCTAGCTTCTGTTTGTCAATAGCTGAATATCATTTGGGATATCTAGATAAACATGCCATACAATATATATGCAGTTAACTAGCATTCGTGCTTATCCTTTCGGAGTCCATGGCCACAAATCTGCATAATGCTTCCAATATATGAACCAGAACAATAACTCGTTCTTATTTATTTCCCGGGATTAATTGTTACCATATGGTTTTGGCTTAATGCTACGTTACAGGCCGGTCCGCTTGCAGGACCAGCTGGCCTATGTAACTACCGGGTGCCCTTGTGTAATTGTGCTTCCTTGGAAACAAAGTCAATTAAGATATGTCGTGAACCATCTATGGTTAAAAATACTTGGTTTAGATAATGGTTGGTCTTACAGTATTGGTAGCCAACGAATGCTATCATGACTGCTGGTTTGGTAATTGAAACTGTGTTGCAATAATCAACCTGCAACTTGTTGTAAGAAAAATGTAATGCTGGCTGGATACTTAATAACATCACTCACGACAGTAATTTGCAAAAATGATATTAGCTACTCAGCACGTACCACTATCAGATGTAACGACATGCTTCCGACTGATCATTGTTGTCATCGAAAACTTCAAATGATTTTATGTCGGAATCAATTCAAACGAGGTCTCCCCCACATATTTAACAGATTGATTATAATGTAACTGTGGGTCTGTACATACTGCGGCATGTCACTGAGCTTGTTCTGAGGTCATTTTAAGACAATTCCTTTTTGAACTGTTATCCACATAATATAAGAACATATCAAGCACAGAATAGGGCAACCTTGACACGGGTCTTGGATTGGATTGACAATTCATTTTGAACTTAGACATGCAAAGCATACCAAAGTGCAGCGCAATTTGCTTTAGAAGCCTCATGAGATTGGATTGAAGATTCAGATATAAACCACGTACATTTATTTTTTAATTTCGTCATCATGTCCCGTTGTCGGCTGCAGTTTGCTTATATAATAGGCAATATTCCCATTGATACGATATATATTACATTATAATTGGTTGCACACCCAGGACGCATTGCGCTACAACTAATGCATATGTAAGTGAAATGAACAGTTGTGTCGCCGTGTTTCCAGCATCTTTATCAATTTTCACTGGTTCATTCTGAATTGTTCAATAGCACAATCTGCATCTTATAACACAAAATTCATATTTGATAAGGGAACAAGAAAGAAAATCGGATATGATATTTTACTGGGAGTCTATAGCGTTAGAGTAAGCGACTTACTAATGTTGACAACGTTGTACGCCGACATATCTTTATGGGCTGCAATAGTATTGATCTTCGTTACACGTCGACTGTTAAAGCCTTCCAGCATCATTGAATATTTATGCCAAACCTACTCAATATGCAATCCATTTTTGTACAATACATGACTGCATCCAAAACAACAATCCAGTTCTACACAGTTGCTTATTAGCGCATCAATCTTTTGTTTTACATTGCCTTCTTACCTTAATTTTGAGATTATTGCAACTATACCCACGCCCGATCGCGTCCATCGAGGTATTGTAAATGTTGCTATCGACCTATAGCACAGGACCTTAACATTGGCGTACGTTTCAAGTGTAATTGATAGTGATCTAGGCATTATCTGTTGCATTGCCATCAAATTGTATATTTTTCGATGCAGCGTAAGGGATATTAGGACACCAGACGATAAGCCGTACCAAGAACGACTATGTATATCTATTATACCCATTTGCACCTGGAATATTTAAAACATTATTATCTCTATCATTTGTTAGGCATATGACTTAGAATGTGTCTCTCATAGCATTTAGCCATTATAACAACGTGAATAATCCCCTGTTTTTAGAGTGCTGCAAAGCGATAGCATTCAGACCTATCCAAACTGGAAGGCAACGTGAATCATCCGCATCGAGAATGGCTTGTACAACTGGGATCGTTGGTGAGGATCACGTGGACAAGCAATCCGGCAACAATAGTGCATACATGTATTCTCGGTGGACAGTCTTCCAGTTATTTTAACATCTGCAACTATATTTTGATGCATCAATAGTAACAGCAAGATATTTGCTCTTGACAAGCATCGGGTTGCACGCCTGACATAATGTATGAATTCACTGTCATTGCTCAAATTGCCAGCTGTTTAACTCCTTGTTATGTTGCTCTGCTGCTGATCCCACATAAGGCTCATTCTCATAAATCTGTTAGACAGCTGAGCGATAAGTACAGAAATGCATGGCAAAATAGTTGAAAGAAGTCATAAGACTTATAATCTTCAGTATCTGCTATTACTCACATTGTGTATTATTTAATAACAGATGATAACATTAAGGACTCGAGCAATTACCAATTTAGTCAACTATCAGGTTGTTTGGCAACAGGCAATGGGAGTACCAGAGATAACATACTATGTGGTTGTTTATTGCACCTTGATTTTTATGCTGCGTGAAATTTGAATAAGAATAGATAACTCAGCTGATCAAGAACATTTCGCCAAAAGCGCAAAGAAATGGATTCATTTAAAGCACCATTGTTACTCCTACGGTTAGCTTGCAGTTATGCTGATTAATGCCGAGGGGCTAAGTTAGTTATTTCTATCCTGTATCCTCATGCAAATATAGCCATTGTAAAGGCAATAACACTTACAATATGCAGCGTGTAATATATAAAACTATCAACATTGTCAACTGAATCACGCCAGATCAGATTCCGGCCGGAATTCAAGGGTAAACATTGTATATTACCATAACATACACATTCAGTGTCAAATATTGATTAACGGGGCGTTGGTTTAGTTACACAGAAGTTATGTGCTTGATGATATCGTCTCGGAAGGCATGTCGGTGTAAATCAGATCCAGTAATGACTTGCAAGCATTAGAGCTATACCATCAGACAACTTTATATGAAGTAGTGGAACGATCTATTTATGGGACTGCTCATCAATCTTCATTTTCTTCTCATTATCGCATTCGGAAACATCTCTTAGTTACTATTATATGTTGCTGAATCTGTGCTTGAGGCTTTTATGGTGATGGATGGCACTCCAGAAGGAACCAACCACTGATGCACAGCCTGAATACTTAAAACGGGATATTACCTCTAGAAACTGTGTACAACCCGCCATATTAATAAAAAAGGTTTTGAAGATCAGTATCTGCAAGGAACACTACACAAAGGAAAACTATTCATATTCACTGAAAACGAGCGAATATTGTGCAATAAGTAATCAACGCAATCCAATTTGTTCGTTCACATATTAATAAAGTCAGCGGTATATATTTGTCATCCAGGGCTTTACTTTCGAATGAAAGATACGGAATGAATACGATCTGTGTCAATGTTTATGTCAACGCAAAACCGAAAACCAAATATTTTGGGATATACGGTATAGAGTATACGGGTGCTCTAATTTGCAAAGTGTTTATGAAACAGCAGATAAAAATTTTGGAGTTGATAAACGAGTGAGTATTTCATACGGAATAAATGCATTATGCGAAAAGCTATGTCTCGTTTCTGTATATTTGAGCAGCAGACTATTTGCAAGAAGTTCTGATATCTTTCTTTTATATTAGTTTTAATGTTTGATTTGTATTTTATTTTCATACAATTAGGTACAGTTCATTCGCACAGAATAACGCTGTAACGTGTTTGGCTGTTTTATGAATGATATAACTTGGCGAACGGCTGCGTGAACTGTGTTTGTCTATATTTGAAGAGTAATTCATCGGTAATACCACTATGTAATTAGGGAAGGTTTGTGGCCTAACTCACAGCGTAGACTGTCTGCGGCGGTTACACACAAATAACAAGTGTAATGTTCAACAGGGACGTTTAACTGTATCTGTATTGCTATGTTGTTCTTCTCAGTCATCATTCTGGCTTAGATTTCACGTTGGTTTATCTTTACCACTGATATGGCTGAATGAGATAAATCAATTAAAATTAATGACATTTCACAACAAGACAAATACACTATTGCTGCAACGAACAACCATTAGATTACGATATCTAATCAAACTTCACTCACTCCTGCATCTATACCAGCCGTATAAGCTACTTACATAGTCCATTACCTCCGCGTCAGACTGACGTGAGAGATAATGTGATTATACGTGATTGCGAGCTAGTGCATCGATCGGAATTTCCCAACGGTAACGAGCACCACCAGTATTTCGTTTTAAGGAAGTTTTCTAAGTATTAATCGATAACAAATGGTCAATTAATGCGACTATAACAGTGACCGTTGATGCAACCAAGAGATTTGCAGACAATGTTTATATGCTGTAAGCAAATTGTGCGTCCGCGAGTTAAACTTTCAAAGTTTCAATTTATACCCATAGTGACGACGAAAAACGACATTTTTCAATATAAAACTATTATCAAATCGATGTCTGAATCAACAAACCTATTCGCAACCAAAAAACACACCATCTCATCAATTGTTTTCCCCAAAATTTATGTACAAGGGTTTGAACATGGTCCACAGGTCATTAAAGAGCGTCTACGTGCTCAATGAATAAATACTTCAAGGGTGTGATAATGCGAGGTGTCAGCCGAATTAACTTCCCCAGATATAATTACATTCGGTGTGATTATTAAACTACATTCCGCTGTTGTGTCAGAAACTTGACGACGCAAAAAAAATCCAAAGGCATCGTTTAAAGGTCACGATATTCTTTTCCATATTCTGAAAGAGCCAGGCTGTATCGCAATGACAGGAGCTTCTAAAAATCAGTCCCGAGTTCATCAGCCGCAGAAGTATGATACAAAAACTATCGCCCGATGGTATCAACATGGCTTTCCTTGAGTTGGATATATATTGCAACAGTTTATGTTAATCCCATCAAGTGGTAAAATGTTCGTTACACAATACGCCGTTTGCTAAATGCAGCCAGATTTAAAAAGCCGCCTTGCCGTATAATTAGAAAACAGGAGCGGTCATTAAAAGGCAGATGTTTAAGTAACGACTGGGAAATACAGCTATACATTACGTATATGACTGTGGTCGTTAGTGCGTGATCTCGATAAGCCGCATTACAAAACAGTTTGTCAAGAAGCAGGGATTTCAACTATTCATATATGTGCCTAAGATATTGCAATTTTAAACACTATGAGCGAGTTTTTTTCACTGCCTGCATTAACTGTATAATTACGAAGATCTTCCTGAAAATAAATGCATGCCTTGAACATTCAACAACATGTTTTGGATGTTCGGTTTATAGCAAAGGGCAATACACCAATAGAAGATATTAATTAAACTGTTTTATTTGCGTTGCATTGAATTTTAATGAGATGCAATATTCATCAGCAAATACCCTTTTACAATAAACTGCTAAGCAATCGATTCGTTTTCTGCTCTTGAATGTCTGCCACAAATTGTATTGATTAATACAAAGGGGCTGAGTAGTTGCTTATTGTGCGCTGCCTGGCAGATGAAGCATTTGGCAAGGCAATATAACTTAAAATATTTTTCTTATGCCATTTTACGACATTGTCTGGCACATCAAACAATCAACTTTTGTAAGCCGAATTTAACCAGATCCCAACTCGGCCTAACATTTTGCTCTATAACATAAAGGTTTGCTGCCCACTTGCAATATAAGGGGCTTTATAGTTCGAAAAGGCATGGCAATGCACGGAATCATGTATTCTACAACAATATTCCGCGCCTATGAGGATTTGTGTGTATCTAGATTTGTAGGTGGTGGTCGTTACCAGAGGAACACACTCTTACAAATGATCAATAGTCGTTTGGCCTAACCGATAATTCATGACGTATTTCATACACAAATCGAACCGTTAGTATCCCCTCCTTTCATGGTATCGCTAAAGCTTTTCATTTATGTGGTCAAACTTTCAAATCAGACATTTTCTCATTATCTTACTTTGCCAAATACCATGGCAATAACTGTGTGAAAAACAATACAAAATGTGGAATAATAGTGGTATTGATATCATTAGTCAGCACATTTAGATAATCCCGGATCGTATGTGTTTAAACCCATACTTTAATTCAATATACCTCCTATTTGGGACCAGGTAGTTGATGGATCCTGCAGCGGCAGTGACTCGAGATTGTTGTAGTTAAAACAGGCAAATACGTATCTGTCGTCTTGTTGCGACAAAGCATTGCATTAAGCCACCATTGTAACACATCTCTTATGACCGAAGGTGTTCGCCTCAATCGGGTCTGACGATAATGGCAATATTTAGACAATCATTGACTTTTAGAAGTATTATAGCCGATCATTTTTAATCGATGCATAGCCGCTATTCATGATATATGTATGACATAACATAAAGGCGACAATGCGGTTTCTTTGAAACAGCTTATTATTCACGCTATGTTGCAAGAAAATCGGCTAATCTCAAACTAAGTGCTGGAACGATATATATATACATATATATATATATATATATATATATATATATATATATATATATATATATATATATATATATATATATATATATATATATATATATATATATTGGACAGCTCATTGAAATTCAATTCAACATCATTATCTACTGCTGAATCTGTACTTGATGGCATTATGGTGATTGATAATCGTTTGCTTGAAGCAAACTGGTGGGTGTTGGTACATTTATGGACATTACACGCGTTATCAATGGTGGAGTTATGCAAATATAATTTCATCCAATTCGTTACTTCACATTAAAGCAGATTCGGTTTGATAAATATGTCATCATGGGGCTAGCCAAACTATAACCTAGAGAAATGTAATCAAGTTATTGCTATCAATGCTAAGGAGTATCTCGTACATTAAAAAACCCAAATACTTGAGAGACTACGGGTACTTTGTTGTTAAAACAGTCCAAGGAACTGTAATCAAGGGTTAAACACTGGTTTGGTGGAATTTTAGGCTTATTCAAGAATGCAATGAGTTAAAGACCTTATTCGGGATAAATGCATGACATGAGCAATATGTGTTCAAAATATTATAGCTTGAAATTATGGCATTCTGCATATCTTTATCTTGTAGTTGTTTAGTGCTTAAAATAAGTTTTCTCTCTCTACGATGATGAAATACAGGTGTTAATTAGGAAGCCGTAAATTCTCTATTTTTGATGTTGCTGTTTTAGAACGGACATAGATTCTGGGATTACAGTTTGCATGCAAATATGGACGTGAACTGCGTGTTTATGTATTTTAAGCGGAATATCTCGACCCTATATATGAATACTTTAATTGATAATTATTAGTCATTTCCTCCATCGTCTTGTGTGTACAATATTATATCCTTGAAAATAGTTTTTTAGTGTGATCATGCGTGCATATACTTTGAGGAACTATTCATGTCTCAATCACTCCAAACTGTATTACCTTATATAAGTTATTTGCCTCTATAGCTGAGATTCTTGCATTTTAAATGTTTCACGAGAGTATTATCTGGGAATGTAAAATGGTAACAATTATATCTTGTCTTGGCAGCATATATCAATAATGCCAAACGAGCACAAGAAGGTGATGCTTTTGATATCGTTGACCTTTCAAAATTTCAATATTGTCTTTCATACAGAGCATCTGTATACAATCGTCTCAGTAACGTTATGATGCTCACAGAAATCCCTACAGAGCGCGGGATATTGTTATATAGCTTTCATTCTTTACTGGAAAGAAAAATTAACAAGCATCTATGTCTGATCGACAAAGAATTTGAGATGCGCCGCAATGACAATGTTTACTCATTCATACAATTTAAGGGGCGTTCTGAGACTGCAATGAACGCAGTCCGTTATACTAATTCCAAGGCAACGGCAGTATTGTTTAAACTGAAAAAAATCAATCGTGTCTTTCGGACTATGGATATTAAGTGTGAAATACTTGAATTTTATGCCACTTTGGCGCTATATCGTGATGGATGATGCTAATTTCGATGCGGCCAATATGTGTTACATATCCATTACTGAAAGCGAGTAGCCAAGTCATGTTGTTTTATGGGCAAGTGAGGTATGCATACATATAACACGACTATCACACGGTTATAGGTTTAATGCACGACATCTGCATTGTCCTAGGGGACATGCAATGGCCGAATTTTTGGAACATGTATAAATGCATACATTCATACATACATACATACATACATACATACATACATACATACATACATACATACATACATACATACATACATACATACATACATACATACATACATACATACATACATACATACATACAGACATACATACATACATACATACATACATACATACATACATACATACATACATACATACATACATACATACATACATACATACATACATACATACATACATACATACATACATACATACATACATACATACATACATACATACATACATACATACATACATACATACATACATACATACATACATACATACGTACATACGTACATACATACATACATACATACATACATACATACATACATACATACATACATACATACATACATACATACATACATACATACATACATACATACATACATACATACATACATACATACATACATACATACATACATACATACATACATACATACGTTCATAAATACAAACACACACATATATATATATATATATATATATATATATATATATATATATATATATATATATATATATATATATATATATATATATATATATATATATATATATATATACGTAATAACATTACCTTATGCACTCTCTTGCCAATTCCCGTGCAATGTATATGTTTGTTGTCTATCAACATATTAACATTTATTCCGAGCGTCATAAAGTCAGCTTATATCTTTTACAGCCATATTGGTGCACCAGCACACCAATATTGATATTCAAACAATGGGTGCTTTTTTGTCAAGAGATGTTATGTTTTAAGATTGCATAGGTCGAATCATACTGATAGATTGCAAGCATTTGCATAAAAATACAAACATATAGGTTCATACATAGATACGTTGCGCTTTATATGCGAACATATCAAATGCAACCATTCTAATCACGACATCCTTTTCTCTATTCTAATGGTGGATTACAGAGAATCGTAAACGCACAAAGCATGGTAGGATTTACATACTATCCGCTCAATATTGATACACACTCTTGATTTAGTTTCAGTTAACAGTCCAAAAAACAATGGCTAGAATGTAGTGCCATAGTCTCGTGGTGAATAGATTTTTCATTTTGTATTTAACAATTGTTAGATATTGCAAAAACAGGTGATCGTACCATATTCTAATTGCCTGTATGCACATTTCATTGACTTCAATGCACTTTAACCTTAGTTGGTATAACGCAAAACTACAGCACGCGGTCAAAACATGGTGCTTACATGTTAAGAGCGGATTTTTTTTCAGCTTATTGTACATTCCATCGTTTGCCATTTGCAGCTGGGTACTTGCGAGCACACTCACTAAAGGGCAATACAAGCAGAGCAACGGATAGCAGCAAATCGAATTAAACGGGTGGGAATATACACAGATCTTCATATACACCACATTTGAAATCACGAATAATGGGCAATTTCTATGAATTAATATTACTCGCGGCTTTATCACTTCGTGAAGTATTGATGATAATGGATGCAACATTTAATATGGAACATGCAACATAAATATGGAAAGCGGGTTGTTATCGCTCGAAACTGCACTAATAAACCCAATACCGCAAGTTCCAATTCAACTTGGAAGCGCATAAATGCAAATTTTCCGGGTGCAAAGTAAACATATGAATACTTTTGAAGTAGCACACGACCCATTAGCAAATAAGAGCATTTGCGTTTTAAATGAAGACCCTGTACTCAGTGACCGGCAATATTAACTTATTTACTGATAAACTGCAGTAATATAAAACTAAATTGTACATAAAATATTACCACTATCAATACCCCCATGTGGTTGTATTTGTGTTTTGCTGTATTCCGGTGTTTGCATGACTCTACCAGCCCCAATGGTACAAATATTGTTCACAAACTGTAAATAGAGAACCAGCTCTAGCCAACTATTGTTGACACATGCTAGTTCAGCTAACTCTCACTGAAAATACTACTTATATACACAACTTAATGAATAGCTCGGTTTGGACGTGATGCCCAATTGGTGTCACTATGGCTTGCATCACAAGTGTAACCATATATATGCATCTGTGTATCCTAGAACGGAGATATCAAAGTAGGAAAACCTTTACAAACGTAAATTACAGTGAGAAAGGTTTTTATGCTCAGCATGCCATCTTAACAGTGTGGTTGGCGGGACTAAGCAAGTCTTACCATAACGTTGCCAAGACGCAAAACATAGTTATTGATCGTGTCCATTAACTAACAGCATTTTGGCCGGGCGATCGTTTGCTGTATGGATAGACAGCTAGAGCCTACGTATCAATATACAAGCTCTGCACATCAAGTGCTTTTCCGCAATTGCCGAGATTTGTTTAATACTGATAACTTAACTCAATATACTCAAACAATCCTGAAACATTAGCCTTAATGTTTGTTAACGGTTGTACCCTTGCGGTAAACTTGTTTACGTCGGTTTGCATGCATATGTACATTGCGTTACTCGTGTCACAACGACTGCCACATACACAGACTGCCAGCATTTACGAAAAGTAATAACATGTGGACCATAATCCGTATATATTCTCTTTGTGCATGAAGCAATATAAAGCCATATCATCGATAGTCAATATGACAGCTAAGTTGTAAGGCAGCGTGTTGGATAAAAATTAATCCCTGATACGTCATGAAATCATTAAAGGCTGCGCCAATCAGACAATCTCCTTAACTAATGTTGTTCGTTCTGCGTTTACCTTGCGCTGCATCATTATCGACTTATCTACAGTGATATTTTACTGCCCCTACCACAGAAGTATAGAGGCTTAAGGAGAGCTTTGTTGTGCCCATCGATTGCATAACGATTTGCAAAAGCTACGGTGAACGCAAGTCACATTTCTTTGGCTTATAAAGCAGTGCTGGAATGTAATTGTCGAGTTTATAACAGCAATTGTATCAGATATTTATATTTAACACTGAAGTCAGCCTCAGTACGGATGTTAAAATGTAATGGATATGTGGTAATTAGTACATAGTGAATGATCTAAGGCGTCCCAAATTTAAAATGTGCAGGGGCATATGATTGCCGTATAGATATGTTATATTGAATATCGAATGATACATATTTGCATGGGTTTTATACGTTTATAGTTTGCAACTTATCTACACAGAAGATGTCAATTATGCATGCATATATAATTACTTAAATTAATTTTCAATGCAAAATGACTGACTCAATGCGAGCGAAATATGCTGTTAATAAACTGTTACGATAATCTTGAACAAAGATGCGGGATAACTCTCATCGAGAGACATTGTTTTACGCATTTCTTAATCTAGTTTAGAGAGCCCACGCACAAGGATGTGGTCAAACTCACTCACTGATTATGCATACAAAAGAGACACTTGAGTATACCAGTATATTGACGAAAATTGACATTTCTTGAAGCTTATTATCGTATCTCTGTCGAAATTTACTTTCGGTAAAGGCTACTGATAGTTTTGCGACTGCAAGTCATATTTATATCGAGTGATAGATCGGATCACATTGCAGGAAAACTCGCCAGTGTGCCAACTCATCACTTTCTGGTCGGTGATAGCTACCCTAAGACGAACCTTTCACTTTGTTTGCAGCACAAGTATTGAAAAAACGTAAAATCACAAACAAAATGCTTCACTAGAAGTACCACAGAGAACTGTGCGTTATTGATCATGATAACATGGTGGGTAAATATGCAATCCATAATAAAGTGTTCTACCAAATGTTTACCTGCAGGCTTCCATATATTACATTTGAATGCGTTTTACAGCGGGGGGTTTTCAATAAAGCAAGGTAACTCTGAATTAATCAAAAGAGTATTCATGTATATTTCACCTTTTACCATCCCCATAAGCCGTTTATATAAGGCACATTTATTAGTACCGTTCAAGGGTAGATGTTAGGTAGTAATACTTTGTCATTCAGCGATAGTTTGATTATCATAATTATGCTGCGTGTGGTGATGCAGGTCCTCTGTGAGATACTTATGTGTCTAGGTTTATATCAGATTGCGGTTAAATATTCGAATGTAACAACGGTTTTCTGCATATCTTAATTGGGACGACGGATTTCTTATCATGTGAAAGGGCAAGACAGGGCAAGATAATATTACTCAATTTACCGCTAGAAGCAGATGAGGAGCAATATACAAAAAAGTTTGTTGGCATTATCAAGGACTGAGGAAACGGAGTAATCATCTGAGGGTCGTAAAAGTGACATACCTTATGTCCCCGTTGGACTGCTGAATTATCATTCTGCTTTCCTGATGCTAACCACATTGAACTCTCTCAGTGAGCTTGTTGGCGGCAAAATATTCGAATACTAATTGACTACTCACTTCTTGATTTTCAGATGATAAGAACCGACGAATCCAACAAAATACAAATACAATATTGTTGTCACTAAGGTGATTTATTGTAAGATCTTCTTGTCAGCAAGAAATGGCACACTTGACGATTAAGATATAGCCTATGGATTTCCGGGACTTACATGACCTAGAGGTACCTTATGGTTAGTTACTGACTCTTTGTCTCTGAATTTATCAGCGGAAGAAGGCTCATAAAAGGTGTTTACAATGAGGCCCAATAACGAGAATAATCGTCATGGCCATAAGACTGCGTCAGTATTTATCTGCCAAATTTAACCATAGCAAATAACATCGCACATAACGTGTAAGCCACAGATACCCTGCATGGCATACCATTGGATACGATTTATGACTGTTTCTATGTCTGATTGACATCAGTTTATCACACAATTATCAACGACAACGTGCAGTCGATTGTTAAAATAGGGCAAACCTCTTGCACATCACGTAATATTTTTGTACCATTGTCGCTTATATCAAGACCAAACGAAATCATTCGAACAGCCGTCGCTTGTATATATCGAATGTATTTCACAAGGTTTTCCTTCATGTCGATGTATTTAATGCAAGTAAATAATAACAAGCGCAGTATTCAAAATAGTTGATTACGGACATCAAGGTGTGCGATTCAGTTGCCTGTTTGGATTTTAACGCTCTCAACACAATGATGCTTCCATACATGATTACATGATGATAGACACAACCTCGCAAATATATGAACAAGGGAAAAAACTGCCGCTAAGTACGTTTTACCACATCGAGCTATTTATCTGTGCGCTTATTTACGTCATGTGATGTGTACAGCACAAAAGAACATTTCGCTATTATTTTACAGCGATGTCTGAATAGAATTCAATATAATCCCCATGCACGCCTGCCCACTACTTGCGGGACAATCTACAATCAGCTGGTATTGATTGACCGATATAAAGCTCTTTGATAACCATGTTAGGTTTTGTACACTGAGAGGTCTACTGTATTATACCGTACCGCGAAAATATCGTGTTTAATCACGCAATTCTATATCAAGCGAAAATATCCGTAAGAACACAAAGACGAATTGTATGAGCCAGTTGTTAACAAAACGGTGTTCATTATTTGATAAAGCTATGATTTGATGCAATACAGAATGCTAGTTATCAGAATATTCAAGTAACAAATATGATTACATGACCGACACCTGCAGTGATTGCAATTGATTGATGTAATACTAATAATGTTGTTATAGCAATGGCAATGTAAGTTAAGCAAGGCTGTATATATTGCGACAAATATCAAATATTCAGGATGTCCATGCAACATTTGTTCACGATGAACCATGCACTTAAAAGCTTCAACATGACCAATATTCAATAGATGTCATGCTAGGTTATTCTGACATATGATGCAACGGCAGCGTCGTCTTTTTTAACCAATCCCTCTATTCTCTCAATTCGTCATGTTATTTTCGGTTTACATTCGTCTGATAGGCATAATACATTTGGTAGCATTCACTTGGAGATCGCACATGTTGTGCTGTTAAGACAGTTATCCTCTATGGGAAGCTCGGGAAGTCGGTATGTTACCACCCAACTTCGGGCTTACAGGGATAGTGATATATTATTCACAAAAAAGTAAAATACAGCCATGTTAAACTATCAAGACAGGGCGAAATGTCCTCTTCAGCTGGGCTGCCCAATTTAAAACGCGTGTTGTCTGCATTATTGATTAAGGTGCGAATGGGATACAAGCCTGGAAGTCATAAACCTGCCATGACGTATGACCCCAACCCTCATTTTCACTTTCATTTGTTCATATGATACTAGGCTGAGTTTGCTGGTGATCGATTTCTGTGGATGATTGAATGAAATATATAGGATTTGGTTGCAATGCTTCGTCAACCGTTCAGCCTTAATAATAAACTCGAAGATGACGGAATGCATTATGATGCATAATCAATTCTTGAAAGCAAAGGCATATAAACTGCTTTAAACCAGCCATTGTTTTAGCGCCTGTTCATGTGTAAAGATCTGTATCTCCAAGGCATCGACTATGGCGAACCATTCACTTCAGTTTGAACGGGTGGATAAGCAAATAACTCATATGGCAAAATATATGTGCGATACATTCATTAGCAAGGCTGGAAGAGGAAAAAAATACATCGTTCCCGTTATTTCGTTCACATAATATCAGCGGTGGTATGATAAATAGTTGCCATTCTAGGGTCTTTGAAATATAGCTTATTGGATATATATAAATTTCAATATATGCCAAGAATAATCACAAGCAAAATGTATTGGGATAAACGAAGTTCTCTGCGGTGCCAGTGATCACCATTCCTTCTGATAACTCGTATATCATTGGTAGCTGCCATATAGGTGTCAATGTTTTTAACCACGTATCAACGACGAAAATATTAAGCACCAGAAGCGAATAACCATAGTACAATTCTTTACAAATGTTGAGATGCCAAAGTTACGGAAAATGATAATAGTACACATTGATGATTTTGTACAAAGTGCTTCTAAATCAAACATTTATAATGTCTGAGAACGCATCATATTTGCATAAATATTACTAACGAGATAAAGCAGATTAAAGAGTAGTTCTGTAGACGAACCTATCCAAGAGGGTCGGAATTGTCCGTTTTCCTAGAATTTGAAGGTTGCAATAGACATTATGATACTTTTCCACAATGGAAGCTTGTTTATTTCTATTGCGATGCAGGTCAACTAATCAGAGGCATTTTGTTTAATGTGACTATTTTGAAACAATTTAACCTATGCCGAAGCACATCATTCATCATATTCTGCATAACAAGGCAAATCACTGCTTATATATCCGTGCTCAATGTCTCCAAGGCTATGCGTAGAACACAAAAGGTAAATAGCATAAATACTGAAACGTTCGATTATACCTATAAACTGTAAAATCGCATATTTAATGAGCGCCGGTTTTATTTTGAAGAACAGCATCTGCTTAACTGAAACAAAAATGTCATCTATGTCTGGCCGCTGAGCTCGAAGACGGTTTGCCTGACTTTAGTTTCAGAGATATTGAGCATGTTTAGAGTGACGCCTCATAAACCTCAATGGGAACCCTACACATCTACACAAAATTCATTACAGAAAATTGGTGTTAATTTAGTATTAAGCCTTGCGGTGATAATTACTTAAGACATTTATACATTTGCAATGAACCTGATAGTGTATGGCATGGACGATGCAGCTTTAAGAATATGGCCAACACTGAAAATACACCCCTTATACTGTAGCAACCCAACTGATTGTCAAAGCGGCAACTGGGACATCCAACAGTTCCATGGATGCTTTATTCCTAAACTCAATAATTACTTAAAGCAGGTATCCACAAGTAACCATTCCATCAATCTGAACTGTGTGCTATGACATTCAACCCCCAATGTAATAGGTGTAAATTGTGCCGTTTTAATATATCCGCAAGTTGCGGATTATGGTTTCTCATAATTGGAATGATGACACTGGTGCAATACATATGCCTCTGTGTGAATACGGCAAGTGAAAGCGCTTATGTTCTGCGTCTTATGTTACCAAATTTCATCATAATGTAAAGCCAATAATTGAGATTTGCAACCTTGAATCACTTTATCAATCAGTGGATAGCAGCAGTGCTATGTAGATCTCTTATCTATAGATCAAACCGATCTTACTTCCGTATTTGACGGATACTATTCGTTTAACCGACCAAATGCTGATCTGCTTGCTCAATATAATGATATCAGCAGATTCTGCTCCAAACCCTTCTGCACAATGCGCTCTTTATCATCGAGATTAGAGATTTTGAAGATACATTTACTCGCAGAAGAAACGATGGCTATCCTTTAAATGCAGTGAGCGGAGCTGTAAAATATTGGCCGGTCCTATGGGACAGAAGATATGGACAGGTTAATAAGGTTTCGTAATTCATTTTGGTAGCACAACTTTGTCCAATGATACCCAAAAGCTTTCCTTGCTATATTATCACTCAAATATAAAACAACATTGTGCACAATAGTCCTACGGTGATCCTATGTCGCGGCTTGTGCAATACAACCGCATTCGATAATTCTATGAGCAATCAACTGCGTATATGATGCATATACGAGGAGCCGCAAGCCTCTACCAAATCGCAAGTGATGCAGGGCCCGATGGCCATTGGTAATATACGTTACCAATTCGAGTGTTTTACCCTCCAATTAAACTTAATGGTAATTACCATTTTACCAAAAAATCTCGAGCATTGTATGAATCGTGTTTTTTTGACCGTTCATGAATCAATCGAAAACTACGTGTGGACCGAATACTTTCTAAGGCCGTATCCAGTTGGTTTGACTGCTACGATTTAAGTCACATACATGTTATATGCTAAGGAGCATATTAATATATTCTGTGCAGCAGTAAAAGCTGAACCTTTGTTGATCAAATTCGCCATTGCAACAATGTATCCTGCGCCGATGAACCTTTAACATAATATAATTTTATTGGGACATTGATTTAAATGCAGCTAATCCGCTTATATTCACAGTGTCACAATGGTGATGGAAAATTAAAACGCTACAGCAGCATACCAAACGGACAATTATACCAAACATCTTTATAATCGCACATGCAATACGTTCCCAAATTTACCTTAAAGAACAGTCTCTGCTAATCAGAACATACGTCCATTCCATAATCTCGAGAACGGTTTATCTGACTAATACCTCCTTAATCCCATTGGGGTCCCCACACAGGTCCACGAAATGTACAATGCATTTGAAAATATTGGTATTAGTTTGACCTTTCAGCCTAGCTTAAGACTGAGGATTTCCCGACATTTGTATACCTTGATTGAACTGCTTTATCGATCTGAAGTAAGGTAGCCGAGCATTAATTGTGCCAGTTGCTTGGGGGTTTCTAAGCAAACCACTGAATTCGCTCTGGTAATATCATTTGCTGGATGAGGGTTTCAGTCGACCTGATGCATCTACATTTCGATGACGTCAGCAACGGAGTGGAATAGTATATCTTGAGTAGCTGAATTAGCATTGGATCACTTAATATAGAGGCACAGCAACACAGGGCCTGTTATGCTTAACGGTTCATGTTTAAGCTGTTTATTATTATATTTATTAGTTTTGATTCGTTAAATCATGTTGACTGCATTCACAGATATGCGGCTTGGCGCTAACGAACCGGCAGAATGGTAGCTAACCTTGAGCAATTAACAATTTAGTTAGCTATTTGTTAGCTAGGCAGCAGGGAGTGGGAATACCTTCAATAACATACCAGGTGGTTGTTAATTACACCTTGATATTTGTGCTGCGTTTTCAGCTGAACAAGTACATTTTCCAAAAGCGCCAAAAATGGATTCGTTTAAAGCACAATTGTTTCTCCACCGGTAAGCTTACAATTATGCTGAATAATACTGAGGGGCTAAGTAAGTTATTCCGGTGGTGTATCCTCTTGCAAATAAAGCTATTGGAAAGGCATTGACTCTGACAATATGCCGCAAATACCATATCAAACCATCAACATTTTCAACTATATCAAACAAGATGAGAACCCGGTCGAGAGTAAACATTGTATGTCACCATCACATACGGGATCGGTGTAAAATACTAATACACGTGGTGATGGTTTAATAATAAAGAAGATGACAATGGCAAGTTGATGTATATAGGAACTAGTAATAGCTTATCATGCAAGCATTAGAGCCAGACCATGGGACAATATTATATGAAGTAATAAAACGATCTATTTATGGGACTGCTCACCAATCTTCATATTCTTCTCATTAATGTATTCGGTAACCTCTTTTAGCTACAATTGCTGAATCTGTGTTTGGGGTTTAAATGGTGATGGATGGTACTCCGGAGGGAACCCACCACTGATGCACAACCGGAATACTGAAACGGGATATTACCTCTACAAACGGTTTAAAACCCCACCATAGTGTTATAAAAGATTTTGAAGATCAGCATCTGCATGCAAGACTTAACAATTAAAAATCGTTCATATTTACTGAGATCGAATTCATATTTGAAATAATTAAGCAACGATTCGTTTGTATACATTATAGTGCTTGGAATATATATGTCATCAACAATTTAATTTCAAATGAACGATACGGATGTATACGATATGTGTCAATGTATGAGACTTTTATAATCACAAATCTAATACCATAGGATATATGGTCACGAGACTACGTGTGCTCTGTGGTGCAAAAAGTCCATGCATGCTGGACAAAGAGTTTATGAACGAGTAAATATTTCAACCGTGTTTGTTTATATTTGAAAAGTAATATATCGGCCCTATTAGTGAATGTTAACAGTAAAAATGTTAGTCAAATTCTCAATCTTCTTGTGTTTACACTGTTATATACTATGTTCTATGTGGTTTGACTGTGTTCTTGCATGGATATCATTTGCACATTCAGATCGCTCGAAAGCATTATATAACAAATATGCTACGGCATTTATGCAGGCATAAACAATGTCACAATGTAATTAGGGAAGGCAGTTACCCAAAAAATAACATATCACATGTGTTATTTTCAACATGGACGTTTGACTGTACCTGTACTGCTATATTGTTCTTCTCAATCATCATTCTACTTTAGATTTCATGTTAGTTTATCGGTGCCACAGACATGGCGCAGTGAGGTAAGCCAATTTATATACAATTTATGAGATTTCACAAAAAAACAAATATTTAAGTGCGCTGTGACATATGGATATAGGTGCGCATGTGTCAGCTAATAGGGCGTCATTCCGTTTCTATATCCGAGAGCTATACTAAATAACCATGACACTGCATAATGGATGCGATTGATAACAAAACACTGAAGTGATAAGAAGTGTCAAATAATACATTTATATTTATGCAACTAATACGAAACAGATTGCTGGGACATGTCACACTAACAGATGCGTAGAATGGTGGGAGACGGTAGCATTGATGGACATTATCGGGCCTCAACCATACGTCCAATAATGGGGCAAGAAGTCATATTATCCGCGGATTGGATGCTGATTCCTATGCCATCGTTACATAAATGTTTTAGGACATCACAGTGACTGCATGCTATTAGACAGTCGCTGATTCTGATAAAGCTACAATGAATTAATGATGAAAATGGTTGCTAGAAAGAGGTGCGTGTGATGCAATTGACCTGGCAAATATTTTCCTGCTGCGGCTGCACCATTGACTCGCATATCAACCATTCTAATAGCGTATGTGTAAATTTACTAAAACGTTGTCGTTCGGCTCTTTAGTACTATGTTCAATGGTATGATGTCATCCACTTGCCTGGCGCAGCTGTAAATTAATTAAATTCACTTTGCTACTGATACTTTATACCTATCGCGGGTTTGTGTTCTAGCTTTATGTACTGCGTTTGTAGGGGCTTCGATCACCATAAACGCAAGTTGGCTGTTGCATAAAAGGGGTTCATTGCAATTGATTGTTTTTGCTTAATGATTTTTCAACTCCAATTTATCATTAGTGACTTAGTTGGTTGTGATCCGATGGTTGTGTTGCATAATTTATCACTTAACATGGCCGTTGATGTTAAGAAGAATGGCTCTCCGAAATGTAGGAATCAATTTTGGACTGAATATGGCATCAAATGTAAACGTCCACTTCATAAACATGGTTTATTGATATTGTGTTTACGACTAATGCACATCGAAGGTGCGCTTCAAAGTAAGGCATTCGATCCCCACCCGCAGTTATGCAACCAGTTATGCAACCAATCATGTGCCGACAATCTTTCCACACAAATAAAAAATTGATTTGCTGCAATGTATAATACATTTTCCCAGATTTTCTTGGCGATTGGCAGTGAATGCAAATAACGTCGGTGAAGGACATCCATTAAATTGCGATAGCTCATCAAACTTTACCAGCCGTATAAACTACTTACATAGCCCATGACCTCCGCGTCAGACGGACGTGCTAGATAATACGATTATACACGATTGCGAGATAGTGCTAGAGTAATGCATCGATCGGAATTTCCAACAGGAACGAGGACCATCAGTATTGCGTCGTAGGACGTTTTTTTTGCTTTCAAATTAATTTTAATTGATTGATGCTTGCGACTATATCAGTATGCGTTGATACACCCAAGTGAATGTCAGACAGTGTAAGTGTGCTGCAAACAAATTGTGTGCCCGCGAGTGAACCTTTCAACGTGCCAATTTACAAAATGATTCACTATTATGTCATCAATATAAAACTATTATCTTAATCTTCAGATAAGGTCTTGGACTTGGTCCACAGGTCATAAACAAGCGTCACCGTGCTTTATGAACTAATGCATCAAGAATGATAAACATGCGAGGTGTCTTCTAAATTCACCTAGGCTGCAACTTTCCGCTAGCTTATTACATTCGGTGTGATTATTGAACTACAGACAGCAGTTATGTCAGCAAGTTGATGGAGCCAATAATCTAAATTCATCGTCTAAAGGTAACTACATTACTTCGCAGAGTCCGAAAGGACTAGGCTGAATTTTGCAACTAATGCTATTGTTCTATGGATCGAACTTGCTTCCTTTGAACTGGATACAAATACCAACAGTTTTTGTTATTTCCATCAAGTGTTAAAATGTTCATTGCACAATGCCCCGCGTGCTTAATTCAGCCAGATATAAGAAGCCGCCTTGTCATGTAATTGGCAAACGTGACTAGTCATAGATAGGAAGATGTAAACTAACGACTATTGAATACAATTGTAACGTGCGGATATGACTGTTGTCGATGAACATCAGCAGGTGGCTTACTGATACTTGTCTGGATAAGACGCATTACATAGTAATTTGTCACGAAGCAGCGGTTTTAGCCAATCATATATGTGCCGCAGATATGGCCAATTGAAATACCACATTTCTTCGAGATATTGTGGTAGGCATTGAAAAGTATATGTACGTACGTCAATTGCATGCGTGTCTACTGTGTACTTATCATCATTTTCGGGCTCAACATCTCCTATAAGAATGAGAGCTTTTGGATTGTACTGTATGATTTCTCTTAAACATACTGCTCTTATGTTTTATAAATGATAAAATCAATGTTAAAAAAATTGGTGTCATCTTTGCGGCCTCTATTTCTAAGAATTTGCCGAGTCGTCTTGTTTCGAAAAATCGATGCATTCAGCTACCATACTGACACATGTTTTATGTTTGTCTCGATCGAATATGGCAATATTAAGACAATATTGCCTTTAGGTAGTACTAAAGGCGATACAGAGCATTTGTGTTCGATGCATAGCGGCTAGTCACGATGTTTTTATGACAAAAAATAAAGGCTACAAGATGGTGTCTTTGAAAGAGTAAAAGCTTATTACCCAAGCTATATTGCAAGAATGTGTCAACAATATATATATCTCTAGAGTCTGTTTAGCATCCTCCATATATTTAGAATAAGTTCAGGCTTTAATGGTCAGAATATAAAAAATGCACCATTACACAAATATTAACATTCACACCAGAGATGTACCGATGTGTTACTGATAGATTGCATGCATTTGCATAAAAACACAAACATGTAGGCTCATGCATGGACACCTGGCGGTTTATATGCAACCATTCTAATCACGATATCGTCCTTCCGGTTCTAATGGTGGGTTACAGAGAATCATCGACGCGCAAAGCTTGGTAGGATATACATACTTTCCGAACAATATCGTTACACACTCTTTATTAAAATAAAAGTCACACCAAAAAAATGGTTAACTATTAATAATCTCGTGGTGAAGTGATTTTTCATTTTGTATTTAACAATTTGTAGATATTGTCGAAACAGGTGCTCGCACCATATTTTAATATGACATTCCATTGGCCTCAATGCATTTTAACCTCAGTTGGTGTAACTCAAAATTACAGCGCGTTCTAAACATGGTACTTTCATGACATGAGCGTAATTTTGTTTAGCTTATTCTACATTTCATCGCATACCATTTGCAGCTGGGTACTTCCGAGCCCATCATATTCTACTTAAGGGCAATAGAAGCAGACGAATCATGCGGATGCGAATGTACAAACATCTTCATATACACCGCTTTTGAATTCGCTGTTTTATCTCCTCGTGAAGTATTGATGATAATGGATGCAACATTTAATATGGAACATGTAACATTAATATGGGAAGCGGGATGTTTTCTCTCGAAGCTGCACTAACAAACCCAATACCACCAGCTCCAATTCAACTTGAAAGGACCGAATACGTATAAATGCAAGTATTCTGGGTGCAAAGTAAACTTATGAATACTTTGCAAGTAGCATACGACCCATTTGCAAATATCTGCAGTTGCGTTTCAAATGAAGACGCAGTTTTCAGTGGCCTGCAATATAAACTATATTACTGAAAAAACTCCAGTAATACAAAACTAAATTGGACATAAAATATAACCCTTATCTTTCTGTATTCCGGTGTTTAAAAGGACTCGACCAGCCTCAAGGGTACAAATAATAGTAAACCAGATGTAGCCAACTATTGTTGACACATTCTCGTTCAGTTAACTGTCACTGGAAACACTACTTATTTGCACAACTTTATTGATTGCTCTGTTTGGACGTGTTGACCAATTGGTGTCACGACGGCCTGCATCTCAAGTGTAATCATTGATACGTGCAGCTGTGGAATACGGAACGGAGATATAAAAGTAGGAAAACCTTTACAAGCGTAAATAACAGGAATAATAGAAGAAGGGTATATGCTAAGCATGCCATTATGGCAGTGTGGAAGGCTGGCCAATACAGGTCGTGCAATAACGTTGCTAAGACGCAAACCATAGTTATAAATCGTATTCATTAGCTGACAGCATTTTGGCTGGGTTATCGTTTGGTGTGTTGAAAGGCAGCCAGAGCAAAAGTATAGATATAGAAGCACTGCATATCAAGTGTTTTTCTACAATTGCCGTGACTTGTTCAACCCTGATGACTTAACTCATTATACTCAAACAATCCTGAAACATTAGCCTTAATATTTGTTTACAATTGTACCCTACTTTATGTCGGTTTGTATGCATATATACATTGTGTTACTTGTGTTACAGTGATTTCCACATACAAAGACTGCCAGCATTTACGACAAGTAATAACACGTGGATCAAAATCCTTATATATTCCCTCTCTGTGTGAATCAATATAAAGCCACGTCATCGATGGCCAAAATAACAGGTTGGATGGCAGCGAGTTGGATAAAACACATTCCCTGATACGTCATGAAATCATTACAGGCTACGCCATTCAGGTCATCTCCTTAACATATGCTGTTTGCTTTGCGTTTACATTTCACGGCATCATTGTCGACTAATCTACAGTGATATTGTACTGCCTTTACCCTTAAAGTATAGGCGGTCAAGAAGAGCTTCGTTGTGCCACTCGATTGCATAACGATAAGCAAAAGTAACGATTGAACGCAAGGCACATTCCATTGCCTTATAAAGCAGTGCTGAAATGTAAGTGTCGAGTTTATAACACACGTTTGTACCAGGTTTTTGAGTATAATACTGCCACATTAGCTTGAGTCTGGATAATAAAATATAATGGAATTGTTGTAATTAATACCATAACAGTTGTGAATAATGTATAGAGTCTAAAGTTAAAATGCTCAGAGGCAGATGATCACCGTAACGATATGCTATATTGACTATTGAATGATAAATATTGACATGGGTCTTAAAAGGTATAAATACCCCATAATTCTCATCTTATTTACACAGAAGATGTCAATGTTGCGTGCATATAACCTTACTAATAATGATTTTAAATTTAATTGATTTTATTTCAACGACATTTTTAATTCATAATTTATGCCAATCAGAAGCGTGATAACCCTCAGCCTGACACATTGTTATACGCATTTCATTATCTAGTTCCGAGAGCTCACGCATACGAATGTGGTCAAACACACTCACTGGTTATACATATAAAATAGATACATGACTGTACTTTTTATCAAAGAACAGTTACATTTATTGTAGCTCATTATCAAATCACTGTCGTAAATGTAATGGTTCTGCGGTGATTGCTAGCTTAACATTTGTGAATGATTTAAGGCGCCAAATAATAAAATGTGCAGTGGCAGATGATCGCCGTAAGGATATGTTATATTGAATATCGAATGATACATATTGACATGGGTTTTAAAAGGTTGAATACCCAATAGTTTTAATCTTATCTACACATAATATGTCAATTATGCATGCGTGTTAACTTAATTTTTGGTTCAAAAGACTAATTTCATTCGAGCAAAATTTGCTATTCGTAACTTATGATAATCTTTAACAAAGATGCGTGATAACATTGTTATGCGCATTTTTTAATCTAGTTTAGAGAGCCCACGCACATGGATGTGGTCACACTCAATCGTTGGTTTTACATACAATAGAGACACTCGACTATACTGTGTATTACCGAAAATAGACATTTCTTGAAGCTTTTTATCTTATCTCTTTCACTTTGTTTGTTACAAAAGTATTGAAAACGGAAAATCACCTACAAAAAGTTTTACTAGAAGCTCCATAGAGAATTTGGCGTTATCGATCATGATAGCATAGTGGGTAAATATGCAATCCATAATAGAGTGTTCTACCAAATGTTTACCATCTGTCTTCTACATATTACATTTAAATGTGTTTTACAGAGGGGGGCTTTCAACAAAGCAAGGTTACTCTGAATAAATCAAAAGGCGGCAATTCCTAGGTTGCGAGTATCCATATAGCTCTTCACTTTTTACCGTCTCCTTTAGCTGTTTATATTAGGAACATTTATTGGTACTGGTCGATGACACAAGGGTTAGATGTTGAGTGATAATATTTTGTCATTCAGCAATAGTTTATTTATCTAAATTATGCTAATCACATCAATTTGCTGATACAATGAACTCCCTAATTTACGCAACGTGTAGTGATGCAGGCTCTTTGTGAGATCCTTATGCGTTGAGGTCTATATCAGACTGCGGTTAAATATTTACCATCAAGAGCAGCTAAGGTGCAATATACAAAGTAAGTTGTTTGCATTATCAAGGACGGAGGAAAGGGAGTAATCATTTGAGTGTCGTAAAAGTGACTTACATTATGTCCCCTTTGGACTACTGACTAATCCCTCTTTTGTCCTGATGCTAACCACATTGCACTCTCTCGGTGAACTTGTTAGCGACAACATATTCGAATAATTGCTTTTCAGATGGCCCGAACCGACTAATCCAACAAAATACCATACAATATTGTTGTCACTAAGGAGATTTCTTGTATGATTTTGGTTCCAGCATAAAATGGCATACTTTGCGCTTAAAATTTTGCCTACTACAGGTGCGTCGAAAAAAAGATACTGATATGTTAATGCAAATATTTACCCAATTATGATTTGATTGCCGGACTTACATGAACTAGAGATATCTTTTGTTTAAACACTGACTTTGTCGCTGAGTTTATTAGCATAAGAAGGCCCATTAAAGATGTTTACATAGAAATCCATTAACGAGAATAATCGTCATGGACATAACACTGCGTCAAAATTTATCTGCCAAATTTTAACATTAAAAATGACAACGCACATAGCGTGTAAACATTACGTACCCTGCATGCCATACCATTGAAGTCGATGTATGCTTGCTTCTATGTCTGGACGACATCAAAATATATAAAAACTCTTTGGAATTCAGAGTGACACACAATTCTTAGCGACAACGTGCAGTCATTCTCATCACGTAATATGTATGTATCATTGTCGTTTTTATCATGACAAACATTCGAACAACACATCGCTTGTTTATAACAATGTATTTCACAAGGTTTGCCTTCTTGCCGATGTCTTTTATGCATGTTAATTAAAACAAGCGCAGTATTCAAAATAGATAATAACGGGTATCCAGGTTGTCGATTCAGTGGCGTGTTGGGACTTTTTAACGCTCTCCACACACTGATGATAATTGATA
>CM067356.1:73776849-73811849 GCA_034190875.2 Urechis unicinctus
TTATTAGAACATACAACGGCTTCAACATGGTGTTTCTGAAGAGTTATATCTTATCATGCACGCTACATAGCCAGACAATCGAACTATCTTAAAGTGCATGAACGATTTTGTTATAGACAGTTCATTGATCTTCTTTTTCAAATCATTATTGTGTTAATCAACGTCACTTCAAGACTATTATCTTCTACTGATTCTGTACTTGAAGTCAATGAATTGTAAACGGCATGCCAAAGCATCAGACATACAAAAAGTGCTTATAAGAGGTGTGTAATCGTTACGCAGGTCAAATGGATAATGATAGTGTTATAATGACTGTTGGCGTGTTTCATTGACATGTGCATACTCCTTCATTCAAAAGTGGCAACTGCGATAGAGGAGACTTGAGTTTTGCACTACTGCTAATTTTGCTTGCAAACACACGGATACTCTCCGTCAGGCACATGCTGGCGCATAATCTAGAAACTTACGTGATTGTATATTTTCAACGAGCCGTTGATCAGTAATCAATACCGTTCCGTTTATGTTTAGCCCAAAGCAACTACCAAGTCTTCATTGAGCCATCGTAAGCCGGTCTCTAATTTTATGCTAATGCGTCGTACCTATTTAAGTAATCTCTCTGTACATCCTGCTGATGTATAAATTGAATCACACTCGTAGTGATGTCAATGCTTATGCCGAATTACCGACGGCTGAGCAGAGAACGAAAATACACGCAATGTTTTTGCAAGTTAGGAACTTAATATGTCTCTACCTGTAGTTATTTTTTCTCAATCGTTTGCCATAACTGTGGAACCAATGTCGTTCTTGATAAAGATTTGTACAATATCTCGTCCAATGCAACGAACCGCGTTAGCGTCCTGGCTTTGTGATTCATACAATCTGCGGCAAACGAATTTCATCTTAATTTTAAGAACGAGATATTAAAATGCAGTTAGTTGTATAGAGTGAGTCATGTTATTGATGCTTTAATAATGAGATGAATTGGCAATATACTAACATTCTGTTGAATGTACCTTACAGGGAGATTGATGATGCTAATATCGATGCGGCAATTATATTATACATACACATAACTCCATTTTGCATCACCGTAATGGGCTAGGTTGGGAATTCCTATATAAAAAATAAATGTACGCAATCTGCACGGAGAAAATGTTCTCCTTACAAAGATACATGCATAGAAATATGAATTTATATATATATATATATACTTATATTTATATTTATTTATATACATCTATAGATACATATATAAATATATATAAGCATGTATATATATAAATCTATCGATATATATGTATATATATATATTTGTATATATACGAACTTCCATCCATCCCACCATATGTACATACTTACATACGTACATACATACATGCATAAATACATACATACATACATACATACATACATACATACATACATACATACATACATACATACATACATACATACATACATACATACATACATACATACATACATACATACATACATACATACATACATACATACATACATACATACATACGTACGTACATGCATACATACATGCACACATGCATATATGCATACAGGCATACATATATACATACATACATTCATACATACATACATACATACATACATACATACATACATACATACATACATACATACATACATACATACATACATACATACATACATACATACATACATACATACATACATACATACATACATACATACATACATACATATATACATACATACATACATACATACATACATGCATACATACATACATACATACATACATACATACATACATGCATACATACATACATACATACATACATACGTACGTACATACAACGTGTATTTATAAATGCACACCAGCTTACATATATCAATCCACACGCACATGTATATATATATATATATATATATATATATATATATATATATATATATATATATATATATATATATATATATATAAATATATATGTATATATATATATTTATATATATAAATATATATATATATATATGTATATATATCTATATATATATATATATATATATATATATATCTATATATATATATATCTATATATATATATATATATATATATATATATATATATATATCTATATATATATATATACTTATTTATATATGTACAATCAAGAGTTTGTTTGTGCCATCCTTTGCAACGGTAAATAGTATTTCGATTTCATGGCTGTCATCCAAGTATAACTCATGCTTTCATGAAACAAGTACGCTTACATACTTGGCGACTTTTATCAGTCATAAGTGTATTGTGCTCGATCAAGATCATTTATCAATATGATAGGTAATTCAGAAGAAATAAGTTGCTTTTAATTTAAAGTTGAAAATAGTGACATAATCAATGACTTTTGTCCGTTTTTATCTTGTTTGAATATTCATCAAAGAAAATTTTTCCTTACACAGGTCGAATATAATATACTTGCCATATATATTACAAGTTAGAGCAGAAATTTACGAAACTCGTGACCTTTTTTGTTACAATATCATCATATTGTACTTGTGAACACTTAGTTATGGCGGTATATCAACAAAGAAATGAAGAACTAATAGCGGGAATTACCTAAACGTATTGCTACTTAATAATGCAAACATCAAGCATAATTTTATTGTCACCTGTAATAAGCCATGAATGTTACAAACAGCAATCGATTTAATTTCAGCAGAGTGCGACAACCATAACTGTGTCAGGTTTGGATTGTTCTCAGCGTGAAAAGCTGATTAACATTAACTCAAATCTGTCTCACAATATGCTGATTGTGCTGCGCGCCCACTGATATTTGGTTGAAATTATAATCAAACTTTCACCTTTACGTAAACTTGGTCGTTAAGACGTTTGATTATGATTGACGTATCAGGTATCACACCATGGCATTATGAAATTGAGTTTCATCTTAGTGGGTCATGCAATAACCTATATATATATAGTAGTAATTGGCAAAGTACTATGATCCAACACAATTTCATCATGACTAAATAAAATTGCCTTAATTTGGATATGACTACTAAATAATAACTTAGATAATCATTATCTTCAAGTACAACTATAACCAAATTTGAGCAAATGTTATTGCTGCAAAGCAGCTGCTCACCAAGTGGTTCCCAGACAACGCACATTGAAGCCAAGATTGCAGTGATTATTTACAAACTATACTTACCTGTATGCTTGACAGATCAAAGTAAACATGCTCTTTGCATTCAACATGGTGCGCTGATAATATGGCGATTCGTCGCGAACATATTGTATGTGTTTGCAAGTATCTATAGGACGAACACACCACAGTGAATTCCATTTACACCGGGTGTATAAAGCTGTTAAAATAACGGCTTCCTATTTAATTTCATTGCATTAATCCAAGCGAGAACGCTCTAGTCATCACCAGAGTAAACATACATCCTTGTGGCGCAATGTTGCCTCAGGGCACCACCACGACTTTGCTGTATGTCGGCTTCATTTGGACCATGAGGTGATCATGCTTCTTTCTTGCAGAAGCCATTACGGCATTGCATTGTTTGCCGAGTTGCTCATTGGACACACAAAGGAACGCAAATTGCTTTTGAAGCCTCGTGAGATTGGATTAAAGATCTAGATATAAACCACGTACTTTCTGTTTTTAAATTCATTGTCATGTTCCGTTATCGGTAAAAGTTTGCTGATATAATAGGCAATATTCCCACTAATACGATGCATGCTTGATTATAATTGGTTGTATACCCAGGACGCATTGCGCTAAAACTTATGCATATCTAAGATAAATGAATATATTTACAGCATTCTTATCAATTTTGACTCGTTAATTATGAATTGGTCAATTGCACAATCTGCATGTTTTACCAAAATAATTTGATTAGGGAGCTACAAAGAAAATCAGAATAAGATATTTTACTGGGAAAGCTACTTACTAATGTGACACTACGATGTACGCCGATATATCTTTATGGGCTGCAATGGTGGTGATCATCGTTACCTGTGGACTGTTAAAGCATTGATGCTAAACCGACACATTTTGCAATCCATGTTTGTACAATACTTAACTGCATCCAAAGCAACCGTCCAGTTCCACGCGGTTGCTTGTTAGCGCATCAAACTTTTGTTTTACATTTCCTTCATACCTTAACTTTGCAATTATTGCAACTATACCCACGCCCGACCGCGTCCATCGAAGTATTGTAAATGTTGCTACAGGCAAATATATTGTTAAATCCGGCAAGCGACGGTTGAATAATTCCATCACTTATCACTAATGACCTCCCATTGCCTCTTGGCATGGAGTTGGTAAAGCAGATGACATTCGCTTAATCGTATATCATCTCTAACACATTATGACAAGCACAGTAACTTAACATTAGCGGAAGTATATCTATAGAAAATATAAACAGGTGTTCCCAAAATAATCTTGTCAAAAGTTTATACAATTTGTCGATAGGTGATTTGATAACAGGATTGCCGTCTCTGAGTGTGTATGTTGTAACGGCTACACAGGTATCTGTACTATCCGCACTAGCAGAGATCTAGGGAGGAAGCAGGCCGGTACTCGTGTTTACAATTGAGCGATCGGAATACGGGTCAACCACAAACATGCTAGACGGCGAGTGAAACTGATCATAGCATTCGTCTTGTTCATGTAGACTCATCCTCCAGTATCGCCAACGCCTCTTCGAAACTCACTTCGTCTCTTATTTTGCTTGAATTATGCCTTCAAATCTTCAAAAACTGTTCTAGTTTTCTTTTTGTGCATTTAGATCAGTATTTGCCCATACATTTCGATATTGACAGTGTGTTTTGACAGGTTGTTGGCGCGGCTGTGTGGCTAGAAATAACAAAACACGGAAAACAAAGTGCAGGAAGTGTGCGCAGTAGATCACGGACCCATTCTCTTAAGGGACAATAGACCACCGCACGATAAGCCGTACCAAGAACGACTATGTATATCTATTTTACCCATCTGCAACGTGACCATGTAATTGACCTGCCATGTATTTTTCTTTGCTCCGGCTGCACTATTGGATCGCCTATCAACCTTGCTTATAGCGTATGTGCCCATTACCTGTCACATTGTCGTTCGTCTGGCCCAGCTGTGAATTAATTCCATTCACTTTGCTACTGATACGCTTTACCAATCGCGGGTTTGTGACAGAGCTTTTCGTACTGCGTTTTTAGGGGATTCGATCACTATCATCGCTAGCTGACTGTTGCATAAAAAGGGTTCATTTCAATAGTTGGCGATGCATGCATCGGACCTTGTTTGCAAAACGATGTTTTAAAATCAGTCTATCATTAGTGACTTGTTGGTTGGGATCCGTGGGTTGTGTCCCTATATGTAATACTAAACAGTAGTATGAAGAATGGCGACTGAACACTGCATTAAATTTAATCATCCACTTCATAAACGTGAATTATTGATAATGTGTTTACTGCTCATGCAAATCAAAGGTGCGCTTCCAAGTGAGGCATTCCATCCGTGTATGCAGGTATGCGACCAGCAAATATCACGGTCCGGCCATCTATCCACGCAAACAAACATTGATCTGCCTCAATAAATAACATATATTTCCAGGCGATTGGCATTGACTGCAAATGCCGTCGGCGAAGAACAACCGTTACATTACGATAGATAATCAAATGTTACGTACTCTTGCATCTTTATCAGCCGTAAAAGCTACTTGCATGGTCCAGGACCTCTGCATCAAACGGATAAGAGAGAAAATACGATTGAACTCGCTTGCGAGATATTGTTTGAGTAATACATCGAACAGAATTGATCGCTGGTAAGGCAACCCTCCAGCATTTCGTTCTCGGGATGTGTTCTCAGTTTTAATCAATAGCACGTGGTCCATTAATGCTTGCGACTATAGCAGTACCCGTTGAGGCAACCAAATGAAGTTCAGACAGGGTAAGTATGCTGCAAACAAACTGTGTGCAAGCGAGTAAAACGTTCAACGTGTCAATTTATAATCCGTAGTGACGCAGGCAAACTATTCTTTATGATGTCATAAATATAAAACTATTATTATTATTGCAATGAAAAACTACGCACTATGGCATCAATGTTTTTTCCCACAATTTACGAATAAGATTTTGAACTTGGTCCATATGTAATTAGAGAGCGTTTACGCGCTCTTTAAATAAATACTTCAAGGGTGTTATAAGGGTGCTATTAACCGAGGCTGCAACTTTCCCTGAGATTATTACATTCGATGTGATTATTGAACTAGAGACAGCTATTGTGTCGGACAGTTTACAACGCAAAAAAATCAAAAGGCATCGTTTAAAGGTCACGACATTATTTTCCATGTTCTGAAAGAGCTAGGGTGTATCGCATTATCCGGAGCTTCTGAAATACAGTTCCGAATTCTTCGCTACTAAAGTATGCAACTATAACAATCGCCTGATGGTATCAACCTGGCTTTTCCTTGAGATGGATATAAATTGCAATAGTTTATGTTAATTCCATCAAGTATTCAAATGTTCTTAACAGAATGCGCCGCTTGCAAAATCAGCCATATATAAAAAGTCGCCTAGCCGTATAAACTATTCATTTCAGTGCCGAAAGATTGTGGTAGGCAGGTTAAGAGCGACATGTCTGTGCAAGAATAGGCATAAACATGTATATACGCGTAGAAAATTGTATATTTGTCTATGGTGCTTTTGTCATCGTTCTTGTGCGTAACATCTACTCTAAGAATAAACGCGCTGTGATGGAATTTTTGTTGCGTTCATTTTAATTCCACTTAGGTATACTGCTGTTATATATCATGGATAATATTATAAATCTAAACATAATAGAGGTCTTTTTTTGCGGTCTCTCTTTCTTATAATCTGCCAACATTGACCTTTATTTAATACTCCTAATCCTTGCTTTTAGCCACGGATAATGATAGTGCCACCTTTATACATTAACTTAAGGACGTCTGGTATGGAAGTTTGTGCCCCGTCGCTTTGTGATTTCAGCTGCCATCGTAGAGTAAAGCCATTAAGGGATCTTTGATACATAGCATGGCTTAACAAGTCTGTGACTGGGGATGTCTTGTTTACAAAGAAAACTAATTCATCTCGTGTTCGTTTGAATAGGAATGTTTTCTTTATATGACCAGCTTAATATAAATAGCTATCATTGCACCAGGGGATTTTGCTTCAATATAAGCGGCTTTAATACATAGCTGCGTATAGCAGATTTGAAGGGAAGAGAATATATCACAAATATGCTGTTAATCGTTGAGCGGATTCTAGTCCGCCTGAAATGCTTAATAACGAAAATTTTAGACCGAATGCTGCATAAGTTGCATATTATTTGAATGTGAGCGGCATACAAAGCGCTATAGCCTTATATTGACGTCAGTATGTGTATCACGGCCACATCACTAGCACGTGATAGTACATTCATACACATGCACCTTTGCAATGAAAATAAATTTGATGGGAGCCAGTGCTCTCCACTTTGCCAGCAGAAACTGTATAATAATGTAACCTTTCGTGATTGTCTGAACCATACTGCTCACGTGGCGATTTGCAAGAAACACACTTTTATAGTGAGGGCCTGTCACGTTACAGGGAAAACTGGTGATTTTCAAGCATAAATCAATCCTTCTTTTAAACCACACCAACTGCATACTGAGCCGTTAAGATACACTCATAAAAATAACCACACACATCGGACACTTTTTTCATCCACATCATAAACACATTTTAAACCCTCATATGCAAACACAATGAAAACGCTTATGTAGTAACACGAATCGTCGGATGGCACACATCCCTATCTCTTTACCGGGCACTCGTTGTATTTATAAACACGTCCACGCATGGGTATGCAAACAAATACGGTGACATGCCTGATTTATTGTTATAAATTATAGCTGTGCATATGTAATCAAACCCGCGCATATACTAAAGCGTTACATGTACATATATGTTTGGCTCGCATACATACACGCTTAAAACAAAAAAAGGGGGATATTTCCATCGAGCTACTTTGAGACTTTTTCTCGCTCCTTGAGAGCCTCTGTTAAGTCAATTTTCGAACAGCGCTCTCATAGTTGAGTATAACAAATACGATATGCAGGAATTCAGATAAAGTAGGTTATTACTATTTGTGGCCTACTGCTAACTGCTTGTATACTCTTAAAATCCGATCGTAACATATAGCCATGAATGGACGCATGCCACATTATATATCTACGTATATATTTATATTGATAAAGCTATGGCTATGTCATTTGGAAAGCACAGCCATTTCAGAGCAAAGTGAACGTAATGTTATGGTAAATTGCAAATGAGCGTCAGTCGATCAGGGAACAATAAGTACGTGCAATAAGCTCTAAAGGCATAACTGATTAATGTTTCTTACAAATTATTCATAATTACCATTCCAAGTTGTATGGATATTTATTTCACCTTTAAAATAGTTAAGTTTCATACAAAGCTCTTCTGTAGTAGAACGTCAATTACTTTGTTCGCAGTGGACCTAGTGTACAAAATATATAATCAAGCTTAATATTGTAATGCGCATCCTTCATGATGCTTTTGCAACGGCTCGTTACTATAACTGGTTAAGAAGTTTATCCTGTTACCACCATAGCAACATATAAACGCCAACCACGATTTGTAGAAATATATTTAGTTGGGACTCCGTCGCGCTTTCACCCAACAAAATAAGCGATCACATCCTGTGTGCAGCGCTGTGTTCGTCAAAGCTTCCATCTTGATAAATCACAAACTGACGATGGATGTACTATCAATTCGTTAACATATTCGCCACTAGTCATAATGAGCCCCCGTTGTTATATGCTCTTTGCTCTGTATTTATATGATGTCCTGACCCAGACTGACCAGTTTGAATGGATCAGTGGTACACCGAAGTGGAGCTACCTTAATTACCATTGATCATTTGTTGTACTCAAAATACCTCTCTGTGGCCTAGATATGTTCATTCGAGCAGCTCTTTTCTGTTAAACTATGAGAATATGATAAATTAGTTCGGGCGACATGCTGATTGTCAAGTGGTTTGACGTTGATTACATGTTTAAGTAGCAGCAATGGAACATCGCCTCGCAGGAGCAGCAAAAAGACTACCCTTTATATAGAAAAAAATGTTTACCAATAGAAATATCCGTAGCGAGATGATTATAGTACTGAAGGCGAGCGTTGGGATTCATCAAAGGAACTTGGTAGCGTACATGACCACTAGTACTACTTGCAAATGTACATGACAAGAGTGGTCATCGTCACACTCGGAAAGAGCACATCGAATAACCGCTGATCGGGCCCGGCTTTTCCCCCCTCATGATGGCGCTGCATTCGCAAACATTGCGGTTGCACTTTCAATACAAAAACAATATGCGAAACACCAGACCGAACACTGGCCCGTACAGCCGCGGAACGAAGATGATGACAGACGAGTAACGCAGCTTCAAGGTGCTGCAAAATGGTGATAATTACATGCCTTTGAATGAAAGCTATGTATGAAGATTGACTGGTCTGTCAGCTCTCACTGCATTACATTGCCTGCAAAAAGATGCATTCTCCGGGAGACATATTGTTTGCGTCAGCGCTTGAATGATGCTCTACGTTTCGTGCCCATGAAAGCATCTATTATGAGGACCGCGACCATTACTCAGTGCCAAACCTCTTAATTAGCACCTGAAGCATTTACCCGTTCATCATCTACTCCCCACCTGTCTATATTTGATACACCCGCATATGTTATGCTATGGTCAATTCGTACGAAGGTTTTGGTCACAGACGTAGTTCGACTGTGGCGCTGTCGTCATATGTATATTAATGTAAAAATCCGAGATAGTGATTCCCTCAAATATATGTTCATATTATTAAGATATTTACCTGGCCGCTACAATATCTATATGGCTACAATTACAGCTACATCCACCTATAAGCACTTAATTACACGATGCATCATGGGGCAATCCCTGTCTTGTCGTATTTGTTATCACACGACTAGCCCTCAGTGGTTCAATATAATTTCGTAGATTTATCATTCCTGCTGTTGGGGCTTTCAGTTCGATGGAGACAAGTGGCCACTTAACCTTAAGAGATTCAGCCTATGCATCACAATTGGCCTTACAATTAACATTCAGTACATCGTTGTCAGACACGACAGAGATTTACAATGATTGATCGTTTGTGAAAGCAAAATGGTGTCAGGCCTTATATTAACCGTCATTCAGAATTTAACATAGTTTTATAGACGATGGTCCAAAAAAGATAATGTAAATACGAGTCGTTGTTGAGGATCGTGTGTGATATATACACGGGCTCCGCAAGAAAATATAATGCTTTCTGGATACTTAACTACCCCATTAACGACAATTATGTACCAACAAACATTAGCCACGCGGCTCATACCGTTATTAAGCTCATAGCCAGCCTTTAGACTGATGAACAACGGGTAATACCACAACTTATCATCGTTGATTATAATGTAACTTTGGACCTGTACAAAATCAATTTAACATGTCACTGAGCGTGGTCTTAGGTTTGCTAACTACGGCACATCCTTTATGTAACTGTTATCAAATTCAGATAACGAAAAACCAAGCACTGGAAAGCAAACCTTAATGCGGGTCACATATTTGATGGATAGTTCATTTAAATCTTAGACATTCAATGCATACCGAAGTGAAACGCAATTTGCTCTAGAAGCCTCATCTGAAAGGATTAAAGATTCTGAGATATACCAGATAACGTCCAGTTTTCTATCGCCTTATCGTCATGTCCCGTTATCTGTGAATGTTATTTGATAAAATAGGGGAATATTGCCATATATACGTTATATATATTTGAAGGCCGATATCTATTTTGACTGCGATAGAAGCGCCTAGAGCAGAGCACACGTTTCCATTATGATTGTAAAATGAGGAGATCGGCACAGTGTAGAGGACATTAACATTGGCGCACGTTTCCATGGAAATAGATAATAATCCACGCGTTATGTGTAGGTCGGAATAGTTTGCATTACCGTAAACATTAAACAAGATTCATCATTTACGGAATGTATAATCAATAATCAGCAACGTCTCATTTCATATTAAGTTAGTGGTCCAATGCGAATAGAATGTATATGAATATAGATACCACGGATTCATCTTACTTCCAGTTGTAGCAGATTTTAATTATTCGACAACCAATTGGTGTTCCGTGAAGCAACCACCACTCCATTTTATGTTATTTATCTGCCCGATAGGACTGAATACGCCACTAGTGAGGTAGTGTGGAACGTTTTGAATGTTAAATTAACTATGAGCTCCCATCAATCAGAGAGCCAATCAGAAGGTTCATTATGAAGTTTTGAGAGGCATAATAAAGCACAAGAAAACCCATTTGTCACATACTTTCGTCGTTGTTTTGCCATGCGTTACCTCTGTCATAAGATGAATGTTAGATACGTCCGCCAAAATGGTTATTTTAAGCAATAAGGACTCGGGTACCGTGATTTACCTTGGTAGCACTATTTGTATGTCGGTCTACTGGTTCATATCAGTTGTCAACCATTTGTTGGTTTATAATTCTCTTGCAGATGACTATGTAATTTTGTGGCTCCGGAATTTTTCTGACACGTCTAGAAATTCTCAAACGCATGTACATGAACTGGGATTCATAGCGTATGGCTTTAGTCGGTGACACAAAACCAATACATGCTTCTTATTGCCTCATTTTATACTTGCATCTCCTTAAGGCTGAACACTACTTTGCGATGCATGTTCTTAATAATGTTAATACGGTGCGCTGTGTTTGTTATGAGCGAAGTCAATGCATTTATTGTATCAGTTTCATTCCCGTCATAGATATGTGCAGCAACGCAAACAAGAGGGTCCGTTGCAGGTGGTGGTACTTTGTTGGGTGTAATGTGCACGAATAATCCTTGATCCTGCTACAATAAAGCCATGCGCACTGTTAAGATGAATGTCTGATGGTTATAATGATGCAAATATACATTTAGTGACAGGACAGTCGTGAAACCTTTTCCGCATTAAAATGTAAGTATTATCCGGTCACATACTGCAAAAATAATAAAACGACATTGAAAGAGGCTCTCATTATAAATATTTTGACCAGTTTAACACCATTCATTTGCCCTCGGATATATATCGTGTGTATTAGTCGTCCACCGACTGAATTAACCTGAGAGGTCTGAAAGGATGATCAATAGAATATGAGATTTTGTTACCGCACCCGGCATAACTTGTCCTACTTATTTAACAATTCTTATAGCGTGGCATTAGCCTATTGTTTTTTTAAATAAGTTGATCGCAATGAGCTACCATTATCAGTGATTGTTGCAGCCTAACCATTGTGAGTTGTTGGTTAACCATATCACAAGTAACATATAGGCATATAGGATAAATAGACGACAGCTGATATGGGGTTTGAAATAGTTCAACAGTTGACATCATCTATTGCAATAAACGGGAATTAAACGCAAATTGAATTATAACTGAATTACCAGCTAGTTGAATTTAAAATCCTATACAAATAGGTTTAATTCATTACTTCAGCTTTTTTAAAAATTTGAACTGCTGTCCCTGTTACATTGTTTGCTGCTCTGATGTACATGTGTTGCCTGGAAACTACTAGCACATATGCATAAGTGCAAAACACATGCTACAGTTAGGTATGTCGCCGTGCTCCTGACAAAATCAAGTCCCTGATGCATGGATAGTTTTGTTAAGTTATGTGTATTATGTGAGGCGTCACTTCGCTGCCGGTTGATGTTGGAGCCAGAATAGCGCATATAGGCTATACTACCATTAAAATGCTTTTGGGTCTGCAGTAATACACAAGATGTCTCATACCTACATTTTGTCGTCGCCAAATCAGACTGGTACTAGGTACCATATATTGGTAGCAGATCGACAACGTCCAATGTTACCACCCCTAACACCCGACAGCGATCCGTTCATAGTTATCACTCACATACAATACAACAATGGGCACGAGAAACCTGCCAGTATACCTAATACCCGGCTGATTGAATAAACCGCATTTGGTATAAATGTATATATATATATATGTATGAATATATATATATATATATACATATATCAAATCAAATCAAAGGTATCATATAACGATTACGGCATTCCTTCCCATGGCAGGAAAGAACTTGGTCTTATTGTATCAACGAAAGCATATAAAACACAGTCTCGAGTTCAGCTGCCGCTAAAGTATGCAACTAAAGTTATGTATGCTTCCTCTCCATAAAATTAAAGACCCTGGATACTCTCCATATAGTGGTGAAAGCAGGCCCTGCATGGAGCAGATAAACCACGCCACCATGGATAAGTCGATTGGCGGCACACTTAACCCCTACGCCACGCTACGCTCTGGTCCAAAAGGAATGACTTTGCGACCTGGGGCTGCCTCCTGATATATGACAGATAGCAGAGGTACCAGCAGGGAGAAAGTGGGGTAAATCGTGGCGATGATAACATTCAAATGGCAGAAAAACACATGGATGCCATACAAAAATACCCACACCAAACGGCAGGCATCACGCACATGAACCTCACGACAAACCCAGTCAGCAAACCCATTTTCATATCGACTATTCAACACTGGTACAAATGCTCCCCAACTGGTTTTAGAAGACTTCATCCCATCACAGTCAGCACTCAATCCACTGTCGCGCTCTAACAGGCGGTGACGTCTCTTGGCAAGGTTTTACTCATTTAGTCATTTACGTCAGCTCAGCTGAACCCACCGTAAGTAACTATGTTACCACAGTCAGATAATTTGACACCAACTCTCGCAGCCCCAAGATCGAAACTTTATTACAAAAGAACCTGTCGGTAGGTCTTTAAAATGCTATTTAGCTTCCTCTTTCGCCGAAGTATTTGCGACATAAGTAGAAAAGGTTTATGACTTTATCTTTAATTTGCATTTTCGGCAGGTCCCGAGATTTATAATATATATATATATATATATATATATATATATATATATATATATATATATATATATATATATATATATATATATATATATATATATATATATATATATATATTCTTATATGTTTCGCCTACACCATGCCTTACCCTGTAGTAGGTGAGAGTCTGGTCTGGCAATGTAAGGGACTGTCTCAGTGCCATCCAATGCCCGGTGGCGATTGGGGCAGCCGGACACAAACTGGATCCTGATATCACCAGTGCCATTGTGATGTCAAAACTATTGTCAAATCGATGATTGAATCAAATAACCTTGCAATGAACAACAACACACCATCTCATCAATGTTTTTTCCCGAAATTGGGGTCTTCAACTTGGTCCACAGTTAATTAAAGAGCGTCTACGTGCTTTATGAAGAGATATTTAAGGTCTTGAACATGGTCCACAAGTAATTAAAGAGCATTTATGTGCTTTACGAAGAGATACATAAAGTCTTGAACTTGGTCCACAGGTAATTAACGAGCGTCTTTATGCTTTATGAAGAGATACTTCAAGGGCGTTGTACAAGTGAGGTGTCTACGTAATGTACTGTCGACCCAGACTGCAGTTTACCCTGAGATTATTACATTCGGTGTGATTAATGAACCGAAGAGAGCTACAAGGACGTCTGGTATGGAAGTTTGTGCCCTGTGGCTTTGAAATTTCAGCCACCATCGCAGAATACAGCCATGAATAGATGTATGATACATAGCATAGCTAAATAAGTCTGCTACTGGGGATGTCGTACATACAACGAAATCTAATTCATATCGATTTCGTTTGAAGAGGAATGTACTCAACTAAGCGCTAGAATCCACAACTGCGTATAGCAATGTCGAAGGGAAGAGAATATATCACCAATATACTGTCAATCATTAAGTCTGATTCGGGTAATGTTACTGGAAATAAGCTAAACATTTCCTCACATATCAAACTACCAATGTTCTGATTAGACTATTAATGAATAACTTACACAATTATTATCTTCAAGTAAAATTATAACCAGAATAGAGCAAATGTCATAGTTGCAAATCGACTGCTCACGACGTGTTTCCTAGACAACGCGCATTAAGCCACGCCATTGTGCGAGCAGCTTCAGATTGCAGTGATTATAGACAAACTGTATTTGCCCGAATGGTTGACATGGTGTGCTGACAATACGGATATTCTTTGTACACGTATAATTTGTGTCTGGCATTATCTATGATGCAACGCCAATACTATGTATTCCATGTACACCGGTGGTATAAAGCTGTTACTTCTTGTCTAAGCCATTACGGCATTGCGTTGTAAGCCGAGTTGTTTATTAAGCAATGTTTATTACCGTATCTTAGCATATATCTATCGGCATTGCGCTAAAAACCATAACAAGTCAGAATGTACGTCCTAACATTCACCCAGCAAAAAAGGTATTTCATTATAAATAGTACATGCAAGGTGACATTTATGAATTACGTCACATTTGGTTCTTATTTTTTTCCCGGGATTAATTGTTACTATATGGCTTTGGCTTTATGCTACGGTACAGGCCGGTCTTCTTGCAGGACCAGCTGGCCTGCACAGCTACCGGGTGCCCTGGTGTAATTGTGCTTCCTTGGAAACAAGTCAATTAAGATATGTCGTGAACCACCTATGGTTAAAAATACTTGGTTTAGATAATGGCTGGTCTTACAGTATTGGTAGCCAACGAATGCTATCATGACTGCTGGTTCGGTAATTGAAGCTGTGTTGTAATAATCATCCTGCAACTTGTTGCAAGAAAATGTAATGCTTGCTGGATACTTAATAGCATCACTCACGACATTTATTTGCAAACATGATATTAGCTACTCAGCACGTACCACTATCAGATGTAACGCCATGCTTCCGACTGATCATTGTTTTGCTATGTCATCGAAAACTTCAAATGATTTTATGTCGGAATCAATTCAAACGAGGTCTTCCCCCACATATTTAACAGATTGATTATAATGTAACTGTGGTCCTGTACATACTGCGGCATGTCACTGAACTGTTATCCACATAATATAAGAACATATCAAGCACAGAATAGAGCAGCCTTAACGCGGGTCGTGGATTGGATTGACAGTTCATTTTGAGCTTAGACATGCAAAGCATACCAAAGTGCAACGCAATTTGCTTTAGAAGCCTGATGAGATAAGATAGAAGATTCAGATGTAAACCACGTACATTTATTTTTTAATTTCATCGTCATGTCCCGTTATCGGCAACAGTTTGCTTATATAATAGGCAATATTCCCATTGATACGCTATATATAACATTATAATTGGTTGCACACCCAGGACGCATTGCGCTACAACAAATGCATATGCAGGCGAAATGAACAGTTGTGTCGCTGTGTTTCCAGCATCTTTATCAGTTTTCACTGGTTTAAATCTGAATTGTTCAAAAGCACAATCGGAGTCTTATAACACAAAATTCATATTTGATAAGGGAACAATAAAGAAAATCGGATATGATATTATTCTGGCAGTCTATGGCGTTAGAGTAAGCTACTTACTAATGTTCACTACGTTGTACGCCGACATATCTTTATGGGCTGCAATAGTATTGATCATCGCTACACGTCGACCGGCATCTTTCGATATTGATGTCATACCGACACAATTTGCAATCCATGTATGTGCAATACTTAACTGCATCCAAAACAACAATCCAGTTCTACACAATTGCTTTTTAGCGCATCAATCCGTTGTTTTACATTTCCTCCTAACCTTAATTTTGAGATTATTGCAACTATACCCATTACCGATCGCGTCCATCGAGGTATTGTAAATGTTGCTATAAGTATATTGTCAAATCCGGCAAGCGACGGTTAAATAATTCTATCACTATTCACTAATGACCTCCCATTGTCTCTCGGTTAGGAGCTGGTAAAGCAGATGACATTCGCTTCATCGTATAACGTCTCAAACACATTAAGATAATCAGTAATCGACCCAAAGCACAGGACCTTAACATTGGCGTTCGTTTCAAGTAATCCACGCGTTTTGTGTTGCATTGCAATCAAATTGTACGTTTATCGATGCAGCTTAAGGGACAATAGGACATCAGACGATTAGCCGTACCACGAACGACTATGTATATCTATTATACCCATTTGCACCTGGAATATTTAAAACATTATTATCACTATCATTTGTTAGGCATATGCCTTAGAAAGTGCCTCTCATAGCATTTACCAATTATCGTGTTTCTATCACGAATCAGAAATATCATCACACGAGGCCGCGCAAGCATTTCAATATCTCTTTGATGCGACAATAAATGATATCTAAATAAATAGGTTCTTGTTTTTTTTAGACCCGTAGTTGAAATAATCGCTCTTGATTCAAAGTCTCTACCTGGAATTGCTGATTATGGCGCATTATATATAATATTAATGCAAAAGGGACTGCTGCTAACAGTCTTGCCCTGTTTATGCGAATAATCTTTCGTCGTAAAAAAAGCCTTGAATGGATGTTTGCCACATAACATTGCTTTATACGTCTCTAGATACCAGTGCTGTAATGTCTATGTCTTGTATATAAAAAATGCGAATTAATCTTACTTTCATTGGTAACAGATTCTTTTCATTCAGCCAAACAAATGTTGTTCTCTGAAGCACCCATTGCAGCTATATTTTGATGCATCAATAGTAACAGAAAGATATTTGCTCTTGACAAGCATCGGGTGCACGCCTGACATAATGTGTGAATTCATTGTCATTGCTCAAATGGCCAGCTGCTTTACTCCTTGTTATGTTGCTCTGCTGCTGACCACATAAGGCTAATTCTCATAAAATTGTTAGACAGCGGAGCGATAAGTACAGAAATGCACGGCAAAATAGTTGAAAGAAGTCATAAGACTTATAACCTGCAGTATCTGCTATCACTCACATCGAGCAATTACCAATTTAGTTAACTATCAGGTTGTTAGGCAACAGGCAATGGGAATACCAGATATAGCATACCATGTGGTTGTTTATTTTACCTTGATTATGCTGCGTTGAATTTGAATATGAATTGATATTCCAGCTGATCAAGTACATTTTTCCAAACGCCCAAAGAAAGTATTCATTTAAAGCACCATTATTACTCCTACAGCAAGCTTGCAGTTATGCTGATTAATGCCGAGGGGCTACGTAAGTTATTTCTATCCTGTATCCTAATGCAAATATAGCCATTGGAAAGGCAATAACAATTACAATATGCAGCGTATAATATATAAAACCATCAACATTGTCAACTGAATCAAGCCAGATCAGATCCCGGCCGGAATTCAAGGATAAACATTGTATATTACCATAACATACATATTAAGTATCAAATATTAACAAACGGGTCGTTGGTTTAGTTACACAGAAGTTATGTGCTTGATGCTATCGTCCCGAACGGCATGTTGGTGTAAATCAGATTCTGTAATGACTTGCAAGCATTAGAGCCATACCATCGGACAACTTTATATGAAGTAGTGGAACGATCTATTTATGGGACTGCTCATCAATCTTCATTTTCTTCTCATTATCGCATTCGGAAACATCTCTTAGTTACTATTATATGTTGCTGAATCTGTGCTTGAGACTTTAATGGTGATGAATGACACTCCAGAAGGAACCGACCACTGATGCACAGCCTGAATACTTAAAACGGGATATTACCTCTAGAAACTGTGTACAACCCGCCATATTAATAAAAAAAGGTTTTGAAGATCAGTATCTGCAAGGAACACTACACAAAGGAAAATTATTCATATTCACTGAAAGCGAGCGAATATTGTGCAATAAGTAATCAACGCAATCCAATTTGTTCGTTCACATATTAATAAAGTCAGCGGAATATATTTGTCGTCCAGGGCTTTACTTTCGAATGAAAGATACGGAATGAATATGATCAATGTCAATGTTTATGTCAACGCATAACCGAAAACCTAATATTTTGGGATATACGGTATAGAGTATACGGGTGCTCTAATTTGCAAAGTGTTTATGAAACAGTAGATAAAAATTGTGGAGTCGATAAACGAGCGAGTATTTCACACGGATAAATGCATTATGCGAAAAGCTAAGTCTCGTTTGCCGTATATTTGAGCAGCAGACTATTTGCAAGAAGTTCTGATATCTTTCTTTTATATTAGTTTTAATGTTTGATTTGTATATTATTTTCATACAATACGTTACAATACATTTGCACGGAATAACGCTGTAACGTGTTTGGCTGTTTTATGAATGATATAACTTGGCGAACGGCTGCGTGAACTGTGTTTGTCTATATTTGAAGAGTAATTCACACAAATAACAAATGTAATGTTCAACATGGACGTTTAACTGCACCCGTATTGCTATGTTTTTCTTCTCGGTCATCATTCTGGCTTAGATTTCACGTTGGTTTATCTTTGCCACTGATATGGCTGAATGATATAACTCAATTAAAATTAATGACATTTCACAAAAAGACAAATACACTATTGCGGCAAAGAACAACCATTAGATTACGATATCTAATCAAACTTCACGCACTCCTGCATCTATACGAGCCGTATAAGCTACTTACATAGTCCATTACCTCCGCGTCAGACTGACGTGAGAGATAATCCGATTATACATGATTGCGAGCTAGTGCATCGATCGGAATTTCCCAACGGTAACGAGCACCACCAGTATTTCGTTTTAAGGAAGTTGTTTAAGTATTAATCAATAACAAATGTTCAATTAATGCGACTATAGCAGTGACAGTTGATGCAACCAAGAGATTTGCAGACAGTGTATTTATGCTGTAAGCAAATTGTGCGTCCGCGAGTTAAACTTTCAAAGTGTCAATTTATACCCATAGTGACGATGAAAAACGACATTTTATGATTTAGTCAATATAAAACTATTATCAAATCGATGTTCGAATCAAATAACCTATTCGCAACAAAAAAACAAACCATCTCATCAATTGTTTTCCCAAACATTTACGTATCAGGGTTTGAACTTGATCCACAGGTCATTAAAGAGCGTCTACGTGCTCAATGTATAGATACTTCAAGGGTGTTATAATGCAAGGTGTCAACCGAATTAACTTCCCCAGATATAATTACATTCGGTGTGATTATGAAACTACATTCAGCTGTTGTGTCAGAAACTTGACGACGCAAAAAAATGCAAAGGCATCGTTTAAAGGTCACGATATTCTTTTCCATATTCTGAAAGAGCAAGGCTGTATCGCAATGACAGGAGCTTCTAAAAATCAGTCCCGAGTTCATCAGCCGCAGAAGTATGATACTAAAACTATCGCCCGATGGTATCAACCTGGCTTTCCTTGAGTTGGATATATATTGCAACAGTTTATGTTAATCCCATCAAGTGGTAAAATGTTCGTTACACAATGCGCCGTGTGTTAAATTCAGCCAGATTTAAAAAGCCGCCTTGCCGTATAATTAGAAAACAGGAGCTGTTATTAATAGGCAGATGTTTAAGTAACGACTAGGAAATACAGCTGTACATTACGTATATGACTGTGGTCGATGAACATGAACCGGTGCGTGATCTCGATAAGCCGCATTACAAAACAGTTTGTCAAGAAGCAGGGGTTTCAACTATTCATATATGTGCCTCAGATATTGCAATTTTAAACACCACGAGCGAGTGCTCTTCACTGCTTGCATTAACTGTATAATTATGAAGATCTTCCTGAAATAAAATACATGCTTTGATCATTCCGCAATGTGTTATGGATGTTCGGTTTATAGCAAAGGGCAATACATTAATAGAAGATATTAATTAAACTGCTTTATTTGCGTTGCATTGAATTTTAATGAGATGCGATATTCATCTGCAAATACCCTTTTCCAATAAAGTGCTAAGCAATCGATTCGTTTTCCGCTCTAGAATGTCTGCCACAAATTGTTTTGATTAATACAAAGGGGCGGAGAAGTTGCTTATTGTGCGCTGCCTGGCAGATGAAGCATTTGGCAAGGCAATATAATCTGTAATATTTTTCTTATGCCATTTTACGACATTGTCTGGCACATAAAACAATCAACGTTTGTAAGCTGAATTTAAGCAGATCCCCACTCGGCCTAACATTTTGCTCTATAACATAAAGGTTTGCTGCCCACTTGCAATATAAGGGGCTTTATAGTTCGAAAAGGCATGGCAATGCACGGAATCATGTATTCTACAACAATATTCCGCGCCTATGAGGATTTGTGTGTATATAGATTTGTAGGTGGTGGTCGTTACCAATGAAACACACTCTTACAAATGATCAATAGTCGTTTGGCCTTACCGATCATTCATGACGTATTTCATACACAAATCGAACCTTTAGTATCCCCTCCTTTCATGCTATCGCTAAAGCTTTACATTTATGGTGTCAAACTTTCATATCAGACATTTTCTCATTATCTTACTTTGCCAAATACCATGGTAATAATTGTGTGAAAAACATTACAAAATGTGGAATATAGAGGTGTTGATAGCATTAGTCAGCACATTTAGATAATCCCGGATCGTATGTGTTTAAACCCATACTTTAATTCCATATACCGCCTTTTTGGGACCAGGTAGTTGATGGATCCTGCAGCGGCAGTGACTCGTGATTGTTGTAGTTAACACAGGAAAATACGTATATGTCGTCTTGTTGCGACAAAGCATTGCATTCAGCCACCATTCTAACGCATCTCTTATGACCGAATGTGTTCGCCTCAATCTGGACTGACGATAATGGCAATATTTAGACAATCATTGGCTTTAAGAAATATTATAGCCGATCATTTGTTATCGATGCATAGCTGCTAGTCACCATATTTGTATGACATAACATAAAGGCTACAATACGGTTTCTTTGAAAGAGTAACAGCTTATTATTCAAGCTATGTTGCAAGACAGTCGGCTAATCTCAAATTGAGTGCTGGAACGATATATATATATATATATATATATATATATATATATATATATATATATATATATATATATATATATATATATATATATATATATATATAGATATATATATATATATATATATATATATATATATATATATATATATATATATATATATATATCTCTATATATATATATATATATATATATATATATATATATATATATATATATATATATATATATATATATATATATATATTGGACAATTCAATTCCACATCATTATTGTGTTAAGCAACCTTACTAAAAGACAATTATCTGCTGCTGAATCTGTAGTTGACGGCATTATGGTGATGGACGGTAACACTTACTCCGGAAGAAACTCACTACAGATATGCAACCCGAATACGAAAACCGGGATACGTCTCTAGAGACTGTTTATCACCCTTTATACATTTAGAATAAGTTAAACACAATTACGAACCTTCCATATTTAGAGTGAACTTGATAAACGTTGCTTGAAGCAAACTGGTGCGTATTGGCGCGCATTATCAATGGTGAAGCTATGTAAATATAATTTCATCCAATTCGCTACTTCACATTAAAGCAAATTAGGTTTGATAAAAATGTCATCATGGGGCTAGCCAAACTAAAAGCTACAGAAATGTAATCAAGATACTGCTACCAATGCTAAGAAGTATCTCGTACATTGCAAAACCCAAATACTAGAGAGGCTACGAGTAATTTGCTGATAAAACAGTCCAAGGAACAGTAAACAAGGGTTAAACTCTGGTTTGGTGGAATTTTAAGCTTATTCAAGAATACAATGAGTTAAAGACATTATTCGGGATAAATACATGCCGTGAGCAATATGTGATCAATATATTATAACTTGAGATTATGCCATTCTTCATATCTTTATCTTGAAGTTGTTAAGTGCTTAAAATAAGTTTTCTCTCCCTACGATGATGAAATACAGGTGTTAATTAGGAAGCCGTAAATTCACTATTTTTGATGTTGCGGCTTTAGAAGGGACATAGATTCTTGGATTACAGTTTGTATGCAAATATGGACGTGAACTGCGCGTTTATGTATTTTAAGCGGAATATCCCGACCCTATATATGATTGCTTTAATTGATAATTATTTGTCATTTCCTCCTTCGTCTTGTGTATACAATGTTTTATCCTTGAAAATAGTTTTCTAGTGTGATCATGCGTGCAGATACTTTTAGGAACTAATCATGTCTCAATCACTTGAAACTTGATCACCTTATATAAGTCATTGCCTCCATAGCTGAGATTCTTGCATTTCAAATGTTTCAAGCGAGTACGCTGTCCGGTATACTATATCTGAGGCAACGGCAGTCTTGTTTAAACTGAAAAATTGCAATCGTGTCCTTCAGACGATGGATATTGAATGTGAAGTACTTGAATTTTATGCCACTTTGGCGCTATATCGAGATGGATGGTGCTTATTTCGATGCGGCCATTATATGTTACATATGCATTACTGACAGCGAGAAGCCAAGCAATGTTTTTACGAGCAGGCGAGGGATGCACAGATATAACATGACTATCACACGGCTACAGGTTTAATGTACGAAATCTGCATGGAGGAAATGTTACCATAGAGAACATGCTATGGCAGAATTTTTGGTACATGCATAAGTGCATTCATGCATACATACATACATACATACATACATACATACATACATACATACATACATACATACATACATACATACATACATACATACATACATACATACATACATACATACATACATACATACATACATACATACATACATACATACATACATACATACATACATACATACATACATACATACATACATACATACATACATACATACATACATACATACATACATACATACATACATACATACATACATACATACATACATACATACATACATACATACATACATACATACATACATACATACATACATACATACATACATACATACATACATACATACATACATACATACATACATACATACATACATACATACATACATACATACATACATGCAAAAATACATATATACATACACACTTACATACATTCATACATACATACATACATACATGCATAAATACATACATACATACACACTTACATACAGTCATAAATACATACATACATTCCTACATACAAACATACATATATATACAAATATACGTTATAACATTACCATATGCACTCTCGTGCCAATTCCCGTGTAATGTATATGTTTGTTGTCTATCAACATATGAACATTTATTCGGAGCTTCTTAACGGCAGCCAATATCTATTGCAGCCAGGTTGGTGCACCAGCACACAAATATTGATAATCAAACCATGGGTGCTTTTTGGTCAAGAGATGTTATGTTTTAAGATTGCATAGGTGGAATCATACTGATACATTGCATGCATTTGCATAAAAATACAAACATATAAGTTCATATATAGACACGTTGCGCTTTATATGCAAACATATCAAATGCAACCATTCTAATCACGACACCATTTTCAATATTCTAATGGTGGGTTACAGCGAATCATTGACGCGCAAAGCATGGTAGGATCAACATACTATCGGAACAATATTGCTACACACTCTTTATTCAGTTAACAGTCCAAATAACAATGGTTACCACTTTTCAACATTGTAAGGTGAGAATGTAGTGCCATAGTCTCGGGGTGAAAAGGTTTTTCATTTTGTATTTAACAATTGGTAGATATTGCACTAACAGGTGATCGCACCATATTCAAATTGCCTGTATGCACATTTCATTGGTTTCAATGCACTTTAACCTTAATTGGTATAACGCAAAACTACAGCACGCAGTCAAAACCTGGTGCTTACATGATAGGAGAGGATTTATTTTAGCTTATTGTAAATTCCATCGTTTGCCATTTGCAGCTGGGAATTTCCGAGCATACTCACTAAAGGGCAATACAAGCAGAGCAACGGATAGCTGCAAATCGAATTAAACGGGAGGTAATATACACTGATCTTCATATACACCACTAATGAAATCGCTAATAACATTTTTATACTTCGTGCAGTATTGATAATAATGGATGCAACATTCAATACGGAACATGCAACATAAATACGGGAAGGGGGTTGTTATCTCTCGCAAATGCACTAATTAAACCAATACCGCAAGCTCCAATTCAACTTGGAAGGACCGTAAACGCATAAATGCAAGTTTTCCGGGTGCAAAGTAAACTTATGTTTACTTTACAAGTAGCACACGACCCATTAGCAAATAAGTGCATTTGCGTTTTAAATGAAGACCCTGTGCTCAGCGACCTGCAATATTAACTTATTAACTGATATACTGCAGCAATATAAAACTTAATTGTACATAAAATATTAACCACAATCAATACCGCCATGTGGTTGTATTTATTGTGTGCTTCTGTATTCCGGGGTTTTCATGACTCTACTAGCCCCAACGGTACAAATATTGCTTACCAATTGTAAATAGAGAACCAGCTCTAGCCAACTATTGTTGACTCATACTGGTGCAGTTAACTCTCACTGAAAATACTACTTATATACATAAGAATTGATAGCTCGGTTTGGACGTGATGCCCAATTGGTGTCACTATGACCTGCATCACTAATGTAACTAATTATATATGCATCTGTGTATCCCGGAACGGAGATATAAAAGTAGGAAAACCTTTACAAACGTAGCAGTTGCTGCATTGGTTCCAACTTAGAACAGCTTAATAATTACTTTTCTTCCATGTTGTAACAGCATTGTGGCTATTTTGGTTCCATTTCATAGCAGCACAATGTTGTTACATAATGGAAGAAAAGTATCCATGAGGCTGTTCAAAGATGGAACCAATATAGCGACATGGCTGTCATATGATGGAACAAGTGTGGCTACAAAGATGTCATAAGATGGAACCTATATAGCCACAATGCTGCTAAAAGTGGAACCAAAATATCCACAATGCTATTTCAACATGAAAAAAATGTAGTCACTAGGCTGATTCTTGATCGAACCAAGGAAGCCACATGGCTGTCATGCAATGAAACAAGTGTAGCTACAAAGATGTCATAAGATGGAACCTATATAGCCACATGGCTGCTATGAACGTATGTTTCATTATCAAGTAATATTATACCCAAATCAGTGCAAATGCTTTACCTGCTAAGCAGCTGCTATCACTGTGTGTCTCAAACAACAAAAATTAGAGCTCGCGACTGTGCGTGCTGCATAAGGCAACAGGTGTAAGAGACAAACTATAATTACCTATATGCTTGACAGAGCAAACAAATATACTCATTGCTTTTAATATGGCGTGCTGACAACACTGCGGTTCTTTGCAAATAATAAATTTGTTTTGGAGTTGTCTGGTGGGCAAGTCATGCTAAGTAATTGATCTAAATTTACTTTAATCCACTGCTGAATCTGTAATGAATGGTAACATTGAATCAGGAAGAAACTTGACATAGAGATGCAACCTGAATACTGAAAACTGGATGCTATTCATATAAATTGCTTTAAACCAGCCATTGTTTTAGCGCCTGTTCATGTGTGAAGATCAGTATTTACAAGGCATAGAACATGGCGAACCATTCAGATTCCGTGTGAACGGGTGGATAAGCATATAACTCGTATTGCAAAATATGCGTGCGATACATTCATTACTAAGGTGGGAAAAAAGTATCTCGATCCCGTTATTTCGTTAACATAATATGACAATAGTACACATTGATGATTTTGCACAAAGTGCTTCTAAATCAAACATTTATAATGTCTGAGAACGCTTCATATTTGCATAAATATTACTTACGAGATAAAACAGATTAAAGAGTGGTTCTGTTGTGATTTTAGACTGACTCCTTTTAGCGTAGAAGGCATCAATGTTTTTTAAGAACAATTGGATGTGCACCGGCGTTAGAATGCTAGCATGTAGCTGGTGTCAGTGTAAGTAATCATTCTCTGGAAATCCATTATCACCTCTACAGATTAATAAACCGTGTCAGCTCTTCGTGGAGTTGCTATAGTATAGACAGAAAAACATGCCTTTCTAATAACACACATGCCGTGGAAAATACCCAGCGCCACAGTATTTGTCAGATTTTGAAGGTTTTCTGGTCCTGCGTGAATGCTAACCCAGTGGGCCCAACACGTGGAATCCACGTGGAAAATACGTGGAGAAACTGGTGTAATTCACGTAGATAATACGCGTAAAAGGCAAGTTGAATTCACGTGGATATGGACACGTGGAAAACACGTGTGCTCTTCCACCTAAATTCAACGATACAAAATATCTGTATTCAGGTGGTTTTTACTTCCTCTTTAGTAAATTTGTTGATTTTTAATATATTTCACAGATCATTGAACCAAGTACATTTATTTCTCAGAAATATCCAACTATAAGTGCTACATGATTACAAATAAAAATATTAAACATGTTTTAAACATTACGAGCAAATGTCAACATACAAAGGCAACAAATTATGAAACATGAAACACATTAAACCGTTCACTACATGCATGAGCATCATGAATATACAAAGATATAACATGATTTACTTTCACCATAATAAAATGCAAATTATAAAATGTACTTAAAAGGCCACTGAAATGCAAAACCGAATTTTTGTTATCGCATTTTGATGATAATTTTTAAGTGACTTTCTGGGTGACGTCACCTAATTGACACAAATCAGTCAAATTCGTTAAATGGTTAAATGGCTTTTATCAGTAAATGTGTGAGTAAATCAACAATCATTACCAATAGGCAATATTTAAACTTCTCTTGGGTGCATTCTTTAGTCGGTTGGCTAGAAAGACATTACCAGCAGCCTCGCTGAACCCATGACTCTTCACTACACTTTCTGCACAGTACAAAGAGGACAATATTAGCTATCTAATTTCATACATCGTACAACTGACTTTCATTATTTATTGTGTATTATTAAAATCAAAAACTATCCTGGACTTCCAAGTAATTAGCCAATGGTGAACCTACCGACAATTAATTTGCAGAGTGCCATTTTCTCAAAGCTGGCTTTGTCACCTGACCCGTTCATGTTAAGCTTGCACTGCAGGGAATTATTGATTAATCTGCAAGCAATATGTCTGAATGAATACAATTGGTGCATGAAAATTTCTTAAACATTGCCAATTCAGACAAAATGCATAAGTGCAAGTTGTTTGGATCATGGATTTACATCATATACATAGCGAATCTCACCTGCTTGTCAAATCGTTCATCGTATCCCGGACAATGCACAATGATTTTCATACACTTCTGAAACTGACACAAAAATGTGACATTTGGAAAATATTTCATTGCTGTTTATTAGATCTAATGCCCACTCCTCCTTGAAAAAACTGCAATTTTACATCCCCACAAATTCTTTCTCTGGTTGCTCATTTTAATGTTGAAGTTCCTCAGTGCTGTTCATCTGCACAGCTTCAGGAAGCATTTTGCCACCACGGCCAGCTCTTTCCTCTCCTGCCTGTTCAGTATATCCCTGATTTGCAGAGGCAGGAGAGGCAGCGCTCCTGAAAACCTGTGCACAAACAAATTATGCAGTGTTCAATTACTATGCTGCTGACTACAAACTCATAAATAATACCTTTCTCAATAGCAGCATTAAAACAGAGAAAATATTTAAAGAAAATATTCACAAATGTGCACTTATGTTAAAGGAAAACCATCATTGCTCAACCGACGACTGCTAGAATGAGTGACAGATGAGCCATGACTGTGGGACTGAGTGACAAATGAGCGATGACGACCGTGTGGAACGGATTGACAGATGAACGATGACTGTGAGATGGACTGACTGATGAACGACTACTGTGAGATGGACTGACAGTAGCCCTACAAGACGTCTGTTATAAATTCATGTTACCGTTACACCAGAGCTAGACTGACAGATGAACGATGACTGTGAGATGGACTGACAGATGAACGATGACTGTGATATGGACTGACAAATGAACGATGACTGAGAGATGGAGGAACAGTCAACAGATGAACCATGGCGTGTGTATAAGATGGTTGTATTAAGGAGTAAGCCTCCAAAAAAACCACGAGGCGTGCTTACAGCCTTTCCGCTGCAACTAACTAGCTGCAACGGCTGGCACTTTGCTGAGAGCGATAATACAGGTTTCATGCACCAATGAGCATAAAATCATAAACCATGAAGACATTATATACGGCAAGCAGTTTTTGTACAGCTACTTGAGTAGACTGATTTTCATTGAATGAATAACATTTGAATATGACTCACTAGTAAACTTAGAAACTGTCAAAAATATAGCAAATGAATTCTCAACTTTCCAAAACTGCAGCAAATCGCGCCAATCAGCGGTTAGCGGTTAACCCCCGGTGGGGTCTCCACCACGGACCAGCAGGTCACGGGTTCGAACCTCGCCTACGTTTGGAGAGTATCTCACCTGAATTTCGACTAATTATTCCAGGAGACCCCTGTCACGATAGTAACTAAGCAGATGAAAGCCAAAAACCGTCATCATCCCCAGAGCTCATAGATCGATAGCACCAAAAGTTGTGAAACCCACTATATCTTGACATATCTAGCACAAGCCTAGCTGGGGCTGTCAGGTTAACACATGGCCATATTTCTGGTATAAACTGAACAAAAGAATATTTAAATAATAATTTACAAATGGGTCCTAAAATACACGTCTTTTCCACGTGTTTTTGACACGTCAATTCCACGTGATTAATACTCGTGGAATCCACGTGGATATCACGTGAAAACACGTTGATCCACCAATTCACCAAAAATCCACATGATTTCCACGTGGATTCCAAGTGTTGTGCCCACTGGGAAGTAATAAGAATACACATTTCGGGTTACATAACCCTTTCCTTAATTGCTATACTGATTTGGTTTTTCTCTAAAATGTAATTATGATACAGGTGTGATGCATATGCCTTTGTAAACGTTAATGTCCTATCGCTTAGGTTACAAAAATTGCCTCGTAATGTAAAGCCATTAATGGAGATTTGCCACCTTGCATCACTTTATATATCTGTGGATAACCGCACTGTTACGTATATCTCATATCTATAGATCAAACCCATTGATTTTACTTCCATTTGTAGCCGACACGGTTCGTTCAACTGACAAACAGCTGATCTTCCTAGTCAAAATAATGATATCAGTAGTATATACGGCAAACCCCTCGGCACTATGCGTTATTTATCATCTACAGTTTGGCTTCAAAGTGGTCTATCCAACCTCAATTTGCAGGCTTCCTTAAATTTAGCAACAGCAAGAGGCACGAGAGGCGGGCTTCATGGAATATGCAAGAAGGCCACAGTGGGCGTTCTCAATAACCGCTACGTCATTACACTTTGCATCTGCATTGCGCTCAATATCATAGCAAGTCAAAATTATGAATGAACTAGTTGGCTAAATTTTACTTGCACGTTCATGAATTTAAAGTAATTTTGAAATGCTTGTAGGTGCGTTATCTGTGGTCATTAATAATATTCGCCAACTAATGTAGCAATTGCATTTTCAAATAGCATATCCAACGTGACATTTATGACGCACCTGAAATATCGGGCGGCTTTCGATAACATCGTACAAAAAACTTAGCCGGTGTACAATCAAGGAATGGTTTTGAAGATTGTGCTGTAGCAAGATATTTTCTTTGCTTTACAGAAACCGTAGTATATGCTTAACTACCTCAGTGCATATCAATAATGAATGGGAACAAATATAGACAGATAACTAGTACATACATATACAAAGGTAAACGTTTCATTGATTTGACTTTTGTTTGTCGTCCTGCCGCCTAACGGATAGTTGCTGTTTGTTACTTGCTAATTGTTATCTTAGATACCTGAATTTACATCCCTTAGCAATAATTGTGCCTTCTCCCTTTGACCCACTGATCACAATTAGCACTATGCTTCTTACATATGATCAAGAGTGATAACTCGTTCTTTATTTATTCGAACTAGATCAAGCGTGGAAAATTAGCTCCAGCTTAGTACCAAGGGACAGGTGAGCCGGACCAGACTAGTTTCAATATTTCTTGAATGCAGCAACAAATGATATTCAACTGGTTTTTTTAAGACCCATAGCGGAAATAATCGTCTTTGATTCACAGTCTCTACATGGAACTGCTGATTATGGCGCATTATATATGCATTGATGCAAAAGCGACTGCTGCTAACATTCATGACCTTGTGTTTATGCGAATAATCCCCTCGTCTTAAAAAAAAACCCTGAATGGATGTTCGCCACATTACATTGCTTTATACGTCTCTAGATAGCAGTGCTGTAATGTATATGTCATGTATATAGAGAATGCGAATTAATTTTACTTTCATTGGTGGCAGAATCTGTTCATTCAGCCAAACAAACGTTGTTCCGTGAAACAAACACTTCAGCACTTAGTGTTATTCATCGGCACGATTTGAGTAGTGCAGTAGTCTTAAACGTAGTTAATGTTAAATCAAGTTTTAGCTTCAGCCAATAAGAGCGCATATCAGGGAATTCATTTTGAAGTTGATTTCACTTTGGTTTTGAGAAGCATGATAGTGCATAAAAAACTACTTCCGTCGGGCTTTTTCTTAACGGTACCGTTGTATTGCACTTAAAATATCACATACAGATATATAGACACAGGTACCATAATTAACATTGGAAGCATAATCAGTATAACGTTCCAAGGTAATCCTATACCCCTGCCGCCTGACCCCGCTGTGATGTAACTTACAAGTAATGCATTCCTCTCTTTAGTTCACAAAATAACAATGTAAGTAACCTCCGGTCATTATAGTGCTGCGAAGCGTTGTCATTTGAACCCTATATACCTATATATTTATCCACGCTCAAAACAGAAAGACTACCCGAATCATCTGCATCCAGTATGGCTTGTAAAAAAAAAATGTTTTTCTTCTAACTTGGAACGTTGGTGAGGATCATGTGGACCAGCATTCAGGCAACAATAGTGAATACATGTATTATTAGTGAACGATCCTCTAGTCATTTTAACATCTACAAATATATTTTGATACATCAACAGTAACAGCAAGCTATTTGCTTGTCAACAAGCATCGGGCTGTACGCCTGACATGATGTATGAATTCAATGTCATTGCTCAAATGTCCATCCGTTCAACTACTTGTAAAGTGGCTCTGCTGTTGACTACTTTAAGCTCATTCTGATCAATCTGTTAGACATTTGAAAGATAAGTGCCGACACGAAAATAGTTGCAAATAGTTCTAAGACTTATAACCAACATTATCTGCTATTACTTACATATTGTGTTATTTCATAACAGATAATGATATTAAGGACTAAACATGAAAGCAAATCACAGTCGCTGGTAAAGTATAGTGATCAGTTAAGTGACCGAAATGCAAGAGAGCCGTCGTTGTTGTTGCATATAGCCCACAACCATGCGCCACTGGTCACTGTACATCATCATGTTCACTCTTAAGATGAAGGTGCGATTGACAGTCGAAATTAGGTACGCATAAACTAATGCAAAATTTCAGAGCATATAATAACATTTTTACGGAACAGTTATGTACACAAACATAGACAACCCATGAGTGGCACAGACAACTGTTTACACTGGTTATCGGCAGCTGAAATCCAAACTTTATTTGTAACTGACATACACTTACGTGAAAAAACTCACCGCCGATATTATACCTCAATACTTAAGAAGGTTTTTTTGATATAACCATTACACATATTTATTACACCTGAAACATAATTTCCATTATGAACTATGGGTAGAGATTATCAATTTGCTTGAAACAAATATTTATGGTATCAACACTTTACAATGAGCCACAAAAGGGTGATTGGAACAACTTAAAATGAATCCGTTATCAAGGATACAAGAAACTTATTTTTGGGTTGCTGAACACAATAATTTGGCAAGAGGAATATGGCATAATCGAAGTATATATTTTTTGAAAAGCAAGGTCCCCTGTGATTGATAATGTGACTAGACATATTTATATTCTGCATGCACTAGATCACTTGATTATATAATCAAGATACATTGTAATCGAGTCAGCATGCCTCTCCGTGATAAAGTATACTAAGATGTACTCCTTGCGTGCTATTATGGAATGTGATACAGTACACAGTTAATACATTTACATAATTAAAGAATCATATCCTTTGCTTCAGTCACTGTCTACTCTTTGTCATGTCGGTGTTGCGGTTATAAAACACGTTGTTTTACTTATAGCTGAGACATTTCAACGCAAATTTTAAATTGCACTGCAACAAGCGAGGCGATTGTTTTGATTTTCCTTGTTAGTAAACGCAGCGCAGCATCTGGGATACATTTAGTTATACATTGCAGTAGTCGTGGGTACTGCAATAACAGGGTGTTCCCCTACCGCATATTCTTTTCTAAATTGATCTATCACAATTAAAATAAAATTAAAATATAATTTCCGTGAAAATATCTCTGCACTTTTTGCACAGTAAGCTTGCAACTAATTCACTTGCTTGATTAACGTCGATGACTGATACGAGACGTACGGCTCGGGTAAATCAAAAATAATATGCTATTGCTAGGTAGAATGTATGTAAGAAAGCAAATACCACACAACGTCCATTTATTGACTTTGAATGCTATTCCCGTGCATCTCCAATGCTTTGAGTCCTCACCATATTTGCATTATTCTCATTAATTGTTAACCATCGTAGGTAAATATAATTCCTAAAATGCTTTCATATCAATGATTTATTGTTATTAAGCAGACAAAATATATGGTGATAGTGCTACTAGGACGTTCACATTGATTGGTGGAATCTCGGTTAATCCTTCATTCAAAGCCTGTGATAAAGGAGGCTCTAGAGAAGGCACTCCTGTCAATATTGCTCGAAAAGCCGCTGTGTAATAGTGCAACCACAAACATGCAGCTGTCAATGCCGCCTTTGCAATAGAAAAGCCGATTTTTCAAGCTATGCTGCAAGACAATCAGACACTCTCAAATTGATTGCTGGAGCAATATATATATTGGACATCTCATCGATCTTCAATTCCACATTATTATTGTATTAAGCTATCTCACTAAAAGACTATCATCTGCTGCTGAATCTGTACCTGAGGTCGTTATGGTAATGAAGAGTAGCACTTACTCCGGAAGAAACTCACCACAGATAAGCAACCTTAATACGAAAACTGGGATATGTCTCTAGAGACTGTTTAACACCCCTATATATTTTCAATAAGCTCCAGCTTTGATGGTCAGTATATGCAAGGTTGAAAACACTATAGCAAATCTTTCATATTCGGAGTGGACGTGATAATCTTTTGCTCATAGCAAACGGTGCGTATTGGCGCATATATGAATACTACACGTATTTTCAATGTTAGAGGTAAACAAATATAGTTTCGCGGAATACATTCGAGTTACAATATGCCCGGAACGGACATTATGTTATTTCTGCAAAAGTGCTTGCGCACCAGTGATAAAAGACATAAGAGCATTTATCTGTGTGATATACAGAGCAAATCAGATAACATGTTCATTGCTTTCAATATGTCAAACTATCACTGCACTAAATGAGTGGAGATCCTTTACAAACGTTAGCTTTGTGCTTGGTATTTTTTAAAACCTCTTATCATAAAAGCTTTTGATAGCACATACAATTGCGGCAACGAGATGTTGTTGAGCAAGCAAAGGCTTATCGTGAGCGCTTGGGTGTCAAACAAAAAGAGAATTGTAAATCTTTGCTAAAACTAGAGAGTATATTGTCGTGCTCATCTATCCTCATCTTCAACTTATTTGTCTTGTCAACTTCTATAAAATATTTTTGTCTGCTTGCACTTTGTAGGGATCGTAAATCTTGCACCAACATTTTCTTACCACGGATATGTAAAGCTATATAATTTAGCGGATATTGATTGCACTGTCTAGGTGACAAATATGCTTGCAGTGCTCTCTCACGTTTCTTCGCGTCTCTACATTGAAGATGTATTTCAAACGTTTATACTGCGATTGCAAATCGAACGGTTAGCATAAGCATCTCATCGTTTCATGGTATCGCTAAAGCGTGACATCCATGTGGTACGATATTGTACCATATATGTTCTTACTA
>CM067356.1:73819349-73852755 GCA_034190875.2 Urechis unicinctus
AACAGATGTTCCAAAAATAATTTTGTCAAAAGTTGCATTTATATAATTTGTCGATAGGTGATTTGATAACAGGATTGCCGTCTCTGAGTGTGTATGTTGTAACGGCTACACAAGTATCTGTACTATCCGCACTAGCAGAGATCTAGGGAGGAGGCAGGCCGGTACTCGTGTTTACAATTGAGCGATCGGAATATGGGTCAACCACAAACATGCCAGACGGCGAGTGAAACTGATTATAGCATTCGTCTTGTTCATGAAGACTCATCCTCCAGTACCGCCAACGCCTCTACAAAACTCACTTCGTCTCTTATTTTGCTTGAATTATGCCTTCAAATCTTCAAACACTGTTCTAGTTTTCTTTTGTTGCATTTAGATCAGTATTTGCCCAGAGAATCACGAGTCTTTCCATACATTTCGATATTGACAGTGTGTTTTGACAGGTTGTTGGCGCGGCTGTTTGTCGTTACAACGGCTAGAAATAACAAAACACGGAAAACAAGTGCAGGAAGTGTGCGCAGTAGATCACGGACCCATTCTCTTAAGGGACAATAGACCACCGCACGATAAGCCGGACCAAGAACGATTATGTATATCTATTTTACCCATCTGCAACGTGACCATGTAATTGACCTGGCATATATTTTTCTTTGCTCCGGCTGCACCATTGAATCGCCTATCAACCTTGCTAATAGCGTATGTGCCCATTACCTGTCACGTAGTCGTTCGTCCGGCCCAGCTGTGAATTAATTCCATTCACTTTGCTACTGATACTCTTTACCAATCGCGGGTTTGTGACAGAGCTTTTCGTACTGCGTTTTTAGGGGCTTCGATCACTATCATCACTAGCTGACTGTTGCATAAAAAGGGTTCATTTCAATAGTTGGCGATGCATGCATCGGACCTTATTTGCAAAACGATGTTTTAAAATCAGTCTATCATTAGTGACTTGTTGGTTGGGATCCGTGGGTTGTGTCCCTATATGTAATACTAAACAGTAGTATGAAGAATGGCGACTGAACACTACATTAAATTTAATCGTCCACTTCATAAAACGTGAATTATTGATAATGTGTTTACTGCTCATGCAAAGGTGCGCTTCCAAGTGAGGCATTCTATCCGTGTATGCAGGTATGCGACCAGCAAATATCACGGTCCGGCCATCTATTCACGCAAACAAAAATTTATCTGCCTCAATAAATAATATATTTTTCCAGGCGATTGGCATTGACTGCAAATGACGTCGGCGAAGGACAACCGTTACATTACGATAGATAATCAAATGTTACGTACTCTTGCATCTTTATCAGCCGTAAAAGCTACTTGCATGGTCCAGGACCTTTGCATCAAACGGATAAGAGAGAAAATACGATTGAACTCGCTTGCGAGATATTGCTTGAGTAATACATCGAACAGAATGGATCGCTGGTAAGGCGACCCTCCAGCATTTCGTTTTCGGGAAGTTTTCTCAGTTTAAATCAATAGCAAGTGGTCCATTAATGTTTGCGACTATAGCAGTACCCGTTGATGCAACCAAATGAAGTTCAGACAGTGTTAGTATGCTGCAAACAAACTGTGTGCACGCGAGTAAAACGTTCAACGTTTCAATTTATAATTCGTAGCGACGCAGAAAAACTATTCATTATGATGTCATAAATATAAAACTGTTATTATTATTGCAATGAAAAACTACACACCATGGCACCAATGTTTTTTCCCACAATTTACGTATAAGGTTTCGAACTTGGTCCACATGTTATTAAAGAGCGTCGACGCGCTCTTTAAAGAAATACTTCAAAAGTGTTATAAGGCGAGGTGTATTCCGAATTTGATATTAACCGAGGCTGCAACTTTCCCTGAGATTATTACATTCGGTGTGATTATTGAACTGCAGACAGCTATTGTTTCGGACAGTTGACGACGCAAAAAAATCCAAAGGCATCGTTTAAAGGTCACGACATTATTTTCCATGTTCTGAAAGAGCTAGGATTTATCGCATTATCAGGAGCTTCTGAAATACAGTTCCGAATTCTTCCGCTACTAAAGTACGCAACTATAACTATCGCCTGATGGTATCAACCTCGCTTTTCCTTGAGATGGATATAAATTTCAATAGTTTATGTTAATCCCATTAAGTGTTCAAATGTTCTTAACACAATGCGCCGCTTGCTAAATTCAGCCAGATATAAAAAGTCGCCTTGCCGTATGATTAGCAAACACGAGTGGTGATTGGTAGAAAGATGTGAAAATAACGACTATGAAATGCAGTTGGCCAAAACACAAAACGCATATCAAAACAGTTTGTCAAGATCCAGTGACTTAAACTATTCATTTCAGTGCCGAAAGATTGTGGTAGGCAGGTTAAGAGCGACACGCATGTGCAAGAATAGGCATAAACATGTATATACGCGTACAAAAATTGTATGTTTGTCTATGGTGCATTTGTCATCGTTTTTGTGCTTAACATCTTCTCTAAGAATAAGCGCGCTTTGATGGAATTTTTGTCGCATTCATTTTAATTCCACTTAGGTATACTGCTGTTATATATCATGGATAATATAATTAATGTAAACATAATAGATGTCTTTTTTTTTTGCGGTCTCTCTTTCTTATAATCTGCCAGCATTGACCTATATTCAAAACCCCTAAACCTTGCTTTTAGCCACGGATAATGATAGTGCCATCTTTATACATTAACATAAGGACGTCTGGTATGGAAGCTTGTGCCCCGTCGCTTTGAGATTTCAGCTGCCATCGCAGAGTAAAGCCATTAAGGGATCTTTGATACATAGCATGGCTTAACAAGTCTGTGACTGGGGATGTCTTGTTTACAAAGAAAACTAATTCATCTCGTGTTCGTTTGAATAGGAATGTTTTCTTTCATATATGACCAGCTAAATATAAATAGCTATCATTGCACCAGGGGATTTTGCTTCAATATAAGCGGCTTTAATACATAGCTGCGTATAGCAGTGTTGAAGGGAAGAAAATATATCACAAATATGCAGTCAATCGTTGAGCGGATTCTAGTCCGCCTGAAATGCTTAATAACGAAAATGTTTAACCGAATGCTGAATAAGTTGCATATTATTTGAATGTGAGCGGCGTACAAAGCGCTATAGCTTTATATTGACGTCAGTATGTGTATAACGGCCACATCACTAGCACGTGATAGTACATTCATACATATGCACCTTTGCAATGAAAATAAATTTGATGGGAGCAAGTGCTCTCCATTGTGCCAGCAGAAACTGTATAATAACAAAACCTTTAGTGATTGTCTGAACCATACTGCTCACGTGGCGATTTGCAAGAAAAACACTTTTATAGTGAGGGCCTGTCACGTTACAGGGCAAACTGTTGATTGTCTAGCATAAATCAATCCTTTTAAACCACACAAACTGCATACTGAGCCGTAAAGATACACTCATAAAAATAGCCACACACATCGGACACTTTTTTCATCCACATCATAAATACATGTTAAACCCTCATATGCAAACACAACGAAAACGCTTATGCAGCAACACGAATCGTCGGATGGCACACATCCCTATCTCTTCACCGGGCAGTCGTTGTATTTATAAACACGTCCACGCATGGGTAGGCAAACAAATACACTGACATGCCTGATTTACTGCTATAAATTATAGCTGTGCATATGTAATCAAACCCGCGCATATACTAAAGCGTTACATGTACATATATGTTTGGCTCGCATACATACACGCTTAAAACAAAATAAGGGGGACATTTCCATCGAGCTACTTTGAGACTTTTTCTCGCTCCTTGAGAGCCTCTGTTAAGTGAATTTTCGAACAGCGCTCTCATAGTTGAGTATAACAAATACGATATGCAGGCATTCAGATAAAGCAGGTTATTACTATTTGTGGCCTACTGCTAACTGCTTGCATGCTCTTAAAATCCGATCGTAAAATACAGCCATGAATGGACGCATGCCACATTACATATCTACGTATATATTTATATTGATAAAGCTATGGCTATGTCATTTGGAAAGCACAGCCATTCAGTGCAAAGTGAACGTTATGTTACGGTAAATTGCAAATGAGCGTCAGTCGATCAGGGAATAATAAGCACGTGCAATAAGCTCTAAAGGCATAACTGATTAATATTTCTTACAAATTATTCATAATTACCATTCCAAGTTGTGTGGATATTTATTTCACCTTTAAAATAGTTAAGTTTCATACAAAGCTCTTCTGTAGTAGAACGTCAGTTACTTTGTTCGCAGTGGACCTAGTGTACAAAATATATAATCAAGCTTAATATTGTAATGCGCATCCTCCATGATGCTTCTGCAACGGCTCGTGACCATAACTGGTTAAGAAGTTTATCCTGTTACCACCATAGCAACATATAAAAGCCAACCACGATTTGTAGAAATATATTTAGTTGGGACTCCGTTGCGCATTCACCCAACAAAATAAGCGATCACATCCTGTGTGCAGCGCTGTGTTCGTCATAGCTTCCATCTTGATAAATCACAAACTGACGATGGATGTACAATCAATTCGTTAACATATTCGCCACTAGTCATAATGAGCCCCCTTCGCGTTGTTATATGCTCTTTGCTCTATATTTATATGATGACCTGACCCAGACTGACCAGTTTGAATGGATCAGTGGTACACCGAAGTGGAGTTACCTAAATTACCATTTCGCATTTATTGTACTCAAAATACCTCTCTGCGGCCTAGATATGTTCATTCGAGCAGCTCTTTTCTCTTATACTATGAGAATATGATAAATTAGTTCGGGTGACTTGCTGATTGTTAGGTGGTTTGACGTTGATTACATGTTTAAGTAGCAGCAATGGAACATCGCCTCGCAGGAGCAGCAAAAAGACTACCCTTTATATAGAAAAAAAATGTTTACCAATAGAAATATCCGTAGCGAGATGATTATAGTACTGAAGGCGGGCGTTGGGATACATCAAAGGAACTTAGTAGCGTACATGACCACTAGTACTACTTGCAAATATACATGACAAGAGTGGTCATCGTCACACTCGGAAAGAGCACATCGAATAACCGCTGATCGTGCCCGGCTTTCGCCCCCTCATGATGGCGCTGCATTCGCAAACATTGCGGTTGCACTTTCAATACAAAACAATATGCGAAACACCAGACCGATCACTGGCCCGTACAGCCGTGGAACGAAGATAATGACAGACGAGTAACGCAGCTTCATAGTGCGACTGCAAAATGGCGATAATTACATGCCTTTGTATGAAAGCTATGTATGAAGATTGACTGGTCTGTCAGCTTTCACTGCATTACAATGCCAGCAGAAAGATGCATTCTCCGGGAGACATATTGTTTGCGTCAGCGCTTGAATGCTGCCCTACTTTCGTGCCCATGAAAGCATCTATTATGAGAAGGACCGCGACCATTACTCAGTGCCAAACCTCTTAATTAGCACCTTAAGCATTTACCCGTTCATCATCTACTCCCCACCTGTCTATATTTGATACACCCGCATATGTTATGCTATGGTCTATTCGTACGAAGGTTTTGGGCACAGACGTAGTTTGGCTGTGGCGCTGTCGTCATATGTATATTAATGTAAAAATCCGAGATAGTGATTCCCTCAAATATATGTTCATATTATTAAGATATTTACCTGGCCGCTACAATATCTATATGGCTACAATTACAGCTACATCCACCTATAAGCACTTAATTACACGATGCATCATGGGACAATCACTGTCTTGTCGTATTTGCCATCACACGACTTACACTCAGTGGTTCAATATAATTTCGTTGATTAATCATTACTGCTGTTGGGGCTTTCAGTTCGATGGAGACAAGTGGCCCCTTAACCTTAAGAGATTCAGCCTGTGCATCACAATTAGCCTTACAATTAACATTCAGTACATCGTTGTCAGACACGACAGAGATTTACAATGATTGATCGTTTGTGAAAGCAAAATGGTGTCAGGCCTTATATTAACCGTCATTCAGAATTTAACATAGTTTTATAGACGATGGTTCATATAAGATAATGTAAATACGAGTCGTTGTTGAGGATCGTGTGTGATATATACACGGGCTCCGCAAGAAAATATAATGCTTTCTGGATACTTAACTACCCCATTAACGACAATTATGTGCCAACAAACATTAGCCACGCGGCTCATACCGTTATTAAGCTCATAGCCGGCCTTTAGACTGATGAACAACGGGTAATACCACGACTTATCATCGTTGATTATAATGTAACTTTGGACCTGTACAAAATCAATTTAGCATGTCACTAAGCGTGCTCTTAGGTTTGCTAACTACGGCACCTCTTTTATGTAACCGTTATCAAAATCAGATAACTTAATACCAAGCACTGGAAATCCAACCTTAATGCGGGTCACATGTTTGATGGATAGTTCATTCAAATCTTAGACATTCAATGCATACCGAAGTGAAACGCAATTTGCTCTAAAGCCTAATCAGAAAGGATTGAAGATTCTGAGATATACCAGATAACGTCCAGTTTTCTATCGCCTCATCGTCATGTCCCGTTATCTGTGAATGTTATTTGATAAAATAGGGAAATATTCCCATATATACGTTGTATATATTTGTAGGCCGGTATCTATTTTGACTGCGATAGAAGCGCCCAGAACAGAGCGCACGTTTCCATTATAATTGTTAAATGAGGAGATCGGCCCAGTGTAGAGGACATTAACATTTGCGCACGTTTCCATGGAAATAGATAATAATCCACGCGTTATGTGTAGGTAGGAATAGTTTGCATTACCGTAAACATTAAACAAGATTCACCATTTACGGAATGTATAAGCAATAAACAACAACCGTTTCCGAATTTAAAATGTAAGTTTTATCCGGTCACATACTGCACAAATAATAAAGCTACATTGAAAGAGGCACTCATGATAAATATTTTAACCAGTTTAACACCATTCATTTGCCCTCGGATATATATCGTGTGTATTTGTCGTCCACCGACAGAATTAACCTGAGTGGTCTGGAAGGATGATCAATAGAATATTTAATTTGTTACCGTACCCGGCTTAACTTTTCCTACTCATTTAACAATTCTTATAGCGTGACATTAGCCAATTGTTTTTTTAAATAAGTCGATCGCACTGAGCTACCCTTATCAGTGATTCTCGCAGCCTAACCATCTTGAGTTGTTGGTTAATCATATCACAAGTAGCATATAGGCATATAGGATAAATAGATGAGAGTTAGAAGCCTGACATGATATATATCCCTAACGCTTATGAATTCATTGTCATGGCTCTAATGTACAGCTGCTCAACTGCTCCGTACGTGGCTCTGCTGCTGACGACACTTTGCTTATTCAGATCAATCGTTTACAAACCTGAAAACACAGTACAGAACGTCACGGCAAAAAAGTTTTGCGATAGATTGTAATATCACTATGGAATTGGCAGTAATTATCAGTGACGCAATAAGGGTTTATGGATATTGGCAGTAATTATTAGTCAGACAAAAATGGTTGCCGGGTATTACTCATTTCATTACAAACAACCCACGTTTTGCTGTGTATACATTGCTTAAGACCGTTTGCAAGCTGCAAATTCACATCAGTAGTAAATGTATGCTAATACGACAGCTGATATGGGGTTTGAAATAGTTCAACAGTTGACATCATCTATTGCAATAAACGGAAATTAAACGCAAGTTGAATTATAAGTGAATTACCAGCTAGTTGAATTTAAAATCTTTTACAAATGGGTTTAATTCATTACTTCAGCTTTTTTAAATGTGAACAGCTGTCCCTGTTACATTGTTTGATGCTCTGATGTACATGTGTTGCCTGGAAATTACTAGTACATATGCATAAGTGCAAAACACATGCTACAATTAGGTATGTCGCCGTGCTCCTGACAAAATCACGTCCCTGATGCATGGAAAGTTTTGTTAAGTTATGTGCTAGGCTATACTACCATTAAAATGCTTTTGGGTCTGCAGAAATATCACAAGATGTCTCATACCCACATTTTGTCGCCACCAAGTCCGACTGTTGCATTGCGTAGGGTAATCCTCTAGCATGTATCTGAGATCGGTGGCAGATCGGTGTATTTAGCCAAATTCAGATCCACTGTAATCAATTTCAGATCAGAAGTAACATGCACTGCAGAGAATACCTCTTGGTTGCTCGCATAATTTATTTCTTGATTTATTACCAAGCGACGAAGACAACATCTAACTTACTGGGAAGAGGAGGTAACTTTAAACCAATGACTCTTTTAACGTTGAATGCATTACTATGTTATTTTGCTAACACGTGGATGTGCAGCTGCGTTAGTATGCTAGCATATAGTGTCAATATACGTATTCACTCTCTGTAAATTAATGGTCATATATTTATAAACTGCGTCAGCTGTTTGTTGAGCTCCTAGAGTTTCTAAAGAAATACCAGCCAGTCCGAAATCATGATAGCCGTGCCAAATACCCAGCGCCACCATTGTTGTCATATTCCGAAGATTGTTTTTCCTCCGTGAAAGCGGTACAAGAAGTATATATCAGGTAGATTACTCAAATGCTTGATAATGGATATACCCAGTCTTCAATCTGGGAAATAGTTACCAATGTCCTTTTCGGAAAAAATCATATCAATTAAAATTAGTATGCATCGCACTGCATTTCATTTATACCCATCACTGTTTCTGTATCATACATCGGAAATCAATCGTAATTGCTTTGTTGCACGATCTATCTGAACAGTTAGCTTCGAAATCCAACCACCAATGTATTAAGTGTGAATAGAGTCTTAGGCTTTTGAATATCCGTCGTTATAATACCTCTGCAAGTTCCGGATTTCGATTCTGCAAAAATAACTGATGATACTGGCGCAATACATATGCCAAAACAAGTGCAACCATTATTCAACTGCTTCTGTAATAGAGATAGCGTCTTAATGTGAAGCTGTTAATAGAGATATGCCACATTGCGCGGGTTTATCAATCTGTGAATAGCAGCATTGTTATATAGATGTCTTTAATATAGATAAACCAACCTTCCATTTGTGTCAGATACTATTCGTCCAACCGACATATCATTGATCTGCTGAATCACAATAACGATGTCGCTTCTGCGTTATTTATCACTGAGATGTCAGATGTTGGACAGCGGTATAGACAGCAACCGATGGTTATCCTTTTAATGCAGTGTTAGGGGATGAAAAGTAATGGTCGGTCACAAGGGATAGCTAGAAAAATATGGCCTCGTTGATGAGGTACCATATATTGGTTGCAGATTGACAACGTCCAATGTTACCATCCCCGACCCCCGACAGCGATCCGCTCATAGTTATCACTTACATACAATACAACAATGTGTACGAGTAACCTACAATATACCTAATTCCCGGATGATTGAATAAACCGCTTTTTTTTTCTGGTATATATGTATATATATATATATATATATATATATATATATCTATATATATATATATATATATATATATATATATATATATATATATATATATATATATATATATATATATATATATATCTATATATATATATATATCTATAGATATATATATATATATATATATCTATCTATATATACATATACATAAGTATATACATATATATCTACATATATATATATATACACATATATATATCTGTATATATAGGAATCTATATATAAATATTTATGTATATATATATATATATGAATATATATATCTTATATATTTATGCATTTATGTATTTATATATATATATATATATGAATATATATCTATATATATCTATGTATTTATATATATATATATATATATTTATATATATATATTTATATATATATTTATATATCTAACATTTGTATATACGTATATATTTATTTATATAAATATGTATATATCTAGATATATATATAAAAAATATTGATGTATTTACATATGTGTGTATATATATATAAATAGTTATATAGTTATATATCTCTCAGTTATATATCTTAAATATTTATATATATGCCTCTATCTATAAATATCTATATCTTTCTCTCTATCTATATCTCTATATATATATATATATCTATATATATATATATATATATATATATATATATATATCTCTCTATATATATATATATATAAAGGAAATATAGGAAGTATTTTAAACCCATTATAGTGTTCTAATGTTTTCGACCTTTAGCATCTGCAAGTAAACTTAACGATTTATTTACTTTTCATGAAAGTCGATCATTTAAATTGTATTCCCGGCCCTAGCAAATTGCAGGTTCACTTCAGAGTAAGGCATTACATTTGTTCATGCAGGTACGCAAGCGGGACATTCCGGTCATGTTCTTCCCACAAATACCCGCTGATTTGCATCCATTTATTGTACGTTTATGCAGTTTTACTTGGAAATCGGCTGTGAGAGAAAATTACAGTGGGCAAAGAGAATTGGAAAACATGACTAAGATGAGGGAAAGTCTGTGATACGAACTGCATTGGATCAGTGAGTCAACTCAAGCGACGCGTAAGTAAGTGTTTATGTCGAAAATATATTATTCTACTTGCTCTATCCCAGGAGAAAATTTAAGGGGTGTGTTTTTATTCACACTCATCTCTACAGACAGTGGCCACGATAAAGTCGCCTCCTTTATCCTTACCAACATGGATCTGCAGCGTTTCGAAGGAAGCCACAGCTTTATTTGCAAGCTTTCTTTTGTCTCTAACAGCATGTTATAACGCAGAGTATGTTTCGGAACTCCCTAAGAATTGTATTCGTTGAGGGAAGTTCTATAATATATGTACGTGTCCTAGACGGCAGCCTCGCTCATGATCCATGGGATAAGATAACAGGTGCTGTTGGATACGCCTATGAGTACGCACTGAATATAATGCGGTCGCATTATACCGACATAACACCTACATCTTAATTGCGATTCGACAATCAAAACTTACCCATATGATGTGTTCGTGTAATAACACGTCTTTATCATCATGTAGATTAACCCTAAGTCAATCGAATTTAATTAAAAGGCAGCAATAGGGATGTCTAGGCTACTAACTGGTTGATCTGCGCTATTAACTGTCCATTACCAACGCATGCTATACCAACCCAGCTTATATAGAGATTAATATCCGTTTAAACCGAGACAAAGATAGGAAAAGAGATGGACTGCTTCGATTTACGTTGATTCGGTGTCATCTTAAATGGATGTGCGCCCTTTTCCCCTTCGCGCGACTGCCATATTGTAATTTATGCTTCGTTAGAGATTGCCATGCACATTCCATCTATCATGCTGATGAAGCAATTAATTTGTGTTGATTTTTCTTCATTACCCTCAGGTGAATGACTAACAATGGCTGATTACAGCAGAATTAAATTGCTTTTGATATGTACAGCTAGTAGAGTATCTCGGGGCAGAATAGTGACATTTATAATTGTTATTCTCAAAATGGTTGTACAAACTTTACCCCATTCCCTTCCCGATTGATTCATACCACACATGTAGTTGTTGCCGGTTGTATCACACTGTAAACGTCATCGTTTTATTAAACTGGTCATCTACTTTATCATATCATTGTTGTGCCAAATTTACATAACAATCACCGGAATTGAACTGTTGCATGCTTTTATTGTCATTCTCTAACAACATCATGTTTCGCTGCTCAAAAGCTTGCATATAGAGTGCTTAGCTTTCATGCAGAGCCTGCAAGCCATTATGTCGACGGTTTACAGGGAAGTTAACGATTGAAAGTCGGGATGCATAACACTTGCTCCTGTGTTTGAACGTGCGATTCCAATAGAGTGGCCGAATTCGTGAAGACCGACGCCTTGCATATAAGGGCCTGACAACCTGAAAGGAATCAAGTCATACATCGTATTTTCACAATATGTGAATGAAGAAATGGACACGTTAGAACCCAACAAATGCGATAATGACTTGTCCAGGATTCGTCTTCATCAAAGCATGCAGCTCCATGAGAAGGATAGAAAGCATGGACCAGCACTGTCCCAGTGCCATCCAATGCACGGTGGCGATTGTGGCAGCCGGACACAAGCTGGATCCTGATATCACCAGTGACATTGTGATGTCAAAACTATTGTCAAATTGATGGCTGAACAAAATAACCTTTGCTCAATGAACAACAACACACCGTCTCATCAATGTTTTTTACACAAAATTGGGGTCTTCAACTTGGTCCACAGTTAATTAAAGAGCATCTACGTGCTTTATGAAGATATATTTAAGGTCTTGAACTTGGTCCACAGGTAATTAATGAGCTTCTGCGTGCTTTATGATGAGATACATCAAGAGCGTTATACATGCGAGGTGTCTACCTAATTTACTATCGATCGAGACTGCAGCTTCCACTGAGATTATTACATTCGGTGCAATTAAGTTTGTGCCCTGTCGCTTTGAGATTTCAGCCACCATCGCAGAATACAGCCTTGAATGGATGTATGATACATAGCATGGCTAAATAAGTCTGCGACTGGGGATGTCGTACATGCAAAGAAATGTAATTCATATCAATTTTGTTTGAAGAGGAATGTATTCAGCATAAGCGGCTAGAATCCATACCTGCGTATAGCAGTGTTGAAGGGAAGAGAATATATCACCAATATACTGTCCGATTGTGAATGGCAATGTTACTGGAAATAAGCTAGACATTTCCTCACATATCAAACTACCAACGTTCTGATTAAACTGTTAATGAATAATTTACACAACATTATCTTCAAGTAAAATTTTAACCAGAATAGAGCAAATGTCATTGCTGCAAATCGGCTGCTCACGACGTGTTTCCCAGACAACGCACATTAAAGCACGCCATTGTGCGAGCAGCTTAAGATTGCAGTGATTATAGACAAACAGTATTTGCCCGAATGCTTAACAAGGTGTGCTGACAATACGGATATTCTTTGCAGACGTATAATTTGTGTCTGGCAGTATCTATGATGCAACGCAAACACTATGTTTTCCACGTACACCGGTGGTATATAGCTGTTGCTTCTTGTCAAAGCCATTACGGCATTACGTTGTCAGCCGAGTTGTTTATTACGCAATGTTTATTACCGTATCGTAGCATTTATCTATCGGCATTGCGCTAAAAACCATAACAAGTCGAATGTACGGCTTAATATTCACTCAGTAATAAAGGAATTTCATTATAAAAATTACATGCAATGCGACATTTATGAATTACTTCACATTTCGTTCTGCTTTTGATAGCACCGTAGAAAACTGTAGATTGTGTACATTCAAAGAGCGTTCTTGAAGCGTGATATGCAAAAATATTTTCAGTTTGCAGAAAGCGTGGTATAAGCTAGGCAATCTCAGCGCAACTCAAAGTCAAACATCAAAGACGTCCACTAAACAGATGACCAGTACAGACCTAGATAAAGTTAGACTAATCAATAATTTGACCTATATTTGGTTATTTATCAAAAGTAGCTGTCAACTGTACAGATAACTACCACATACATACACACAGTTGGACTAATAAATAATTTGACCCTTGCTTTTTCAATGCAGCCTACTAGCTAGTTAATGTTTGTCAATAGCTGAATTTGGGATATCTAGATTAACATGCCTTACTATATATCCAGTTAACTAGCATTCGTGCTTATCCTTCCCGAGTCCACGGTCACAAATCAGCATAATGCTTCCAATATATGAACCAGAACAATAACTCGTTCTTATTGATATCCCGAGATTTATTGCTACTATATGGCTTTAGCTTTATGCTACGGTAGAGGCCAGTCCGCTTGCAGGACCAGCTGGCCTATGTAACTACCGGGTGCCCTGGTGTAATTGTGCTTCCTTGGAAACAAGTCAATTAAGATATGTCGTGAACCACCTATGGTTAAAAATACTTGGTTTAGATAATGGCTGGTCTTACAGTATTGGTAGCCAACAAATGTTATCATGACTGCTGGTTTGGTAATTGAAACTGTGTTGTAATAATCATCCTGCAACTTGTTGTAAGAAAATGTAATGCTGGCTGGATACTTAATAACCTCACTCACGACAATAATTTGCAAAAATGATATTAGCTAATCAGCACGTACCACTATCAGATGTAACGACATGCTTCCGACTGATCATTGTTGTCATCGAAAACTTCAAATGATTTTATGTCGGAATCAATTCAAACGAGGTCTCCCCCACATATTTAACAGATTGATTATAATGTAACTGTGGGTCTGTACATACTGCGGCATGTCACAGAGCTTGCTCTTAGGTCATTTTAAGACAATTCATTTTTGAACTGTTATCCACATAATATAAGAACATATCAAGCACAGAATAGGGCAGCCTTAACGCGAGTCGTGGATTGGATTGACAATTGATTTTGAGCTTAGACATGCAAAGCATACCAAAGTGCAACGCAATTTGCTTTAGAAGCCTCATGAGATTGGGTGGACGATTCAGATATAAACCACGTACATTTATTTTTTTAATTTCATCGTCATGTCCCGTTATCGGCAGCAGTTTGCTTATATAATAGGCAATATTCCCATTGATACGATATATTACATTATAATTGTTTGCACACCCAGGACGCATTGCGCTACAACTAATGCATTTGTAAGTGAAATGAACAGTTGTGTCGCTGTGTTTCCAGCATCTTTATCAATTTTCACTGGTTCATTCTGAATTGTTCATTAGCACAATCTGCATCTTATAACACAAAATTAATATTTGATAAGGGAACAAGAAAGAAAATCGGATATGATATTTTATTGGGAGTCTATAGCGTTAGAGTAAGCGTTTTACTAATGTTGACAACGTTGTACGCCGACATATCTTTATGGGCTGCAATAGTATTGATCTTCGTTACACGTCGACTGTTAAAGCCTTCCAGCATCATTGAATATTTATGCTAAACCTACTCAATTTGCAATCCATTTTTGTACAATACATGACTGCATCCAAAACAACAATCCAGTTCTACACAGTTGCTTATTACTTATTAGCGGATCAACCTTTTGTTTTACATTGCCTTCTTACCTTAATTTTGAGATTATTGTAACTATACCCACGCCCGATCGCGTCCATCGAGGTATTGTAAATGTTGCTATAAGCATATTGTCAAATCCGGCCAGCGACGGTAGAATAATTCTATCACTTATCACTAATGACCTCCCATTGCCTCTCGGTTTGGAGCTGGTAAAGCAAATGACATTCGCTTCATCGTATATCATCTCAAACACGTTTTGATAATCAGTAATCGACCTATAGCACAGGACCTTAACATTGGCGTACGTTTCAAGTGTAATTGATAGTAATCCACGCATTATCTGTTGCATTGCCATCAAATTGTATATTTTTAGATGCAGCATAAGGGATATTAGGACACCAGACGATAAGCCGTACCAAGAACGACTATGTATATCTATTATACCAATTTGCACCTGGAATATTTAAAACATTATTATCACAATCATTTGTTAGGCATATGCCTTAGAATGTGCCTCTCATAGCATTGACCCATTATCATGTTTCTATCATGAATCAGAAATATCATCACACGAGGCAAGTTTGCCGAGCAAGCATTTTAATATCTCTTTAATGCGACAATAAATGATATCCAACTAAATAGGTTCTTGGTTTTTTTTGTAGTTGAAATAATCGTCCTTGATGCACAGTCTCTACCTGGAATTGCTGATTATGGAGCATTATATATGATATTAATGCGACTGCTGCTAACAGTCTTGAGCTGTTTATGCAAATAATCTTTCGTCGTAAAAAAAAGCCCTGAATGGATGTTTGCCACATAACATTGCTTTATACGTCTCTATATAGCAGTGCTGTAATGTCTATGTCTTGTATATAGAAAAAGCGAATTAATCTTACTTTCATTTGTGGCAGATTCTTTTCATTCAGCCAAACAAACGTTGTTCTCTGAAGCACCCACTGCAGCACTTAGTGTTATTTATCTGCGCGATTGAAGTAGTGCAGTTGTGTTATACTTAGTTAATGTTAAATCAAGTTATAGCTTCCGTCACAAAGCGTGTCAATCAGGAAGTTCATTAAGAAGTTGATTGCATAAGAAAACCGATTTCTTACCGACTTCCGTCGCGCTTTTTCTGAACGGTTCCTAAGGAGGCCATTAAGTTATTGCACTGTTAAGAATCAAAAATATCACATACAGATATATGAAAACAGGTACCGTAATCAACATTGGTAGCACAATTCGTATATCTTCCCCGGGTGCCCCTATACCCCCGCCCCCTCCGCCTCGCCTTGACGGAACTTACAATTGATGCATTCCTCTTGTTAGTTTTTAAACAACAACGTGAGTAATTATCCTGTTTTTAGAGTGCTGCAAAGCGATAGCATTCAGACCTATCCAAACTGGAAGACAACGCGAATCATCCGCTTCGGGAACAGCTTGTACAACTGGGATGGTGGGAAAGGATCATGTGGACAAGCAATCCGGCAACAATAGTGCATACAAGTATTCTCGGTGGACGACAATCTTCCAGTCATTTTAGCTTCTGCAACTATATTTTGATGCATCAATAGTAACAGCAAGATATTTGCTCTTGACAAGCATCGAGTTGCACGCCTGACGTAATGTATCAATTCATTGTCATTGCTCAAATGACCAGCTGTTTAAGTCCTTGTTATGTTGCTCTGCTGCTGACTACATAAGGCTCATTCTCATAAATCTGTTAGATAGCGGAGCGATAAGTACAGAAATGCACGGCAAAATAGTTGAAATAAGTCATAAGACATATAACCTTCAGTATCTGCTATTACTCACATTGTGTATTATTTAATAACAGATGATAACATTAAGGACTCGAGCAATTACCAATTTAGTTAACTATCAGGTTGTTAGGCAACAGGCAATGGGAGTACCAGAGATAACATACCATGTGGTTGTTTATTGTACCTTGATTTTTATGCTGCGTGGAATTTGAATAAAAATTGATATTTCAGCTGATCAAGTACATTTTTCCAAAAGCGCAAAGAAAGTATTCATTTAAAGCACCATTCTTACTCCTGCGGTAAGCTTGCAGTTATGCTGATAAAAGCCGAGCGGCTACGTAAGTGATTTCTATCCTGTATCCTCATGCAAATACAGCCATTGGAAAGGCAATAACACTTACAATATGCATCATATACTATATAAAACCATCAACATTGTCAACTGAATCAAGCCAGATCAGATCCCGGCCGGAATTCAAGGGTAAACATTGTATATTACCATAACATACATATTCAGTGTCCAATATTGATTAACGGGGCGTTGGTTTAGTTACACAAAAGTTATGTGCTTGATGCTATCGTCCCGGAGGGCATGTCGGTGTAAATCAGATCTAGTAATGACTTGCAAGCATTAGAGCCATATCATCAGACGACTTTATATGAAGTAGTGGAACGATCTATTTATGGGACTGCTCTTCAATCCTCATTTTCTTCGCATTATCACATTCGGAAATCTCTCTTAGTTACTATTATATGTTGCTGAATCTGTGCTTGAGGCTTTAATGGTGATGGATGGTACTCCAGAAGGAACAAACCACTGATGCACAGCCTGAATACTTGAAACATTACCTCTAGAAACTGTGTACAACCCGCCATATTAATCTAAAAGGTTTTGAAGATCAGATCCCGGCCGGAATTCAAGGGTAAACATTGTATATTACCATAACATACATATTCGGTGTCAAATATTAATAAACGGGGCGTTGGTTTAGTTACACTAAAGTTATGTGTTTGTTGCTACCGACCCGGAAGCAATAACGGTGTTAAGCAGATCTAGAAATGACTTACCATGCAACCATTAGAGCCTAACCCTCGGACATCGGATCAGATCTATTTATAGTACTGCTCTTCAATCTTCATTTTCTTCTCATTATCACATTCGGAAACCTCTTTTAGTTACCATTATATGTTGCTGAATCAGTGCTTGAGGCTTTAATGGTGATGGATGGTACAACAGAAGGAACCCACCACTTTCGCACAGCCTGAATACTCCAAACGGGATATTACCTCTAGAAACTGTGTAAAACCCGCCATAGTATATAAAAGGTTTTGAAGATCAGTATCTGCAAGGAACACTACACAAATGAAAACCATTCATATTCACTGAACACGAGCAAATATTGTGCAATAAGTAATCAACGCAATCCAATTTGTTCGTTCACATATTAATAAAGTCAGCGGAAAATATTTGTCATCCAGGGCTTTACTTTCGAATGAAAGATACGGAATGAATACGATCTATGTCAATGTATATGTCAACGCATAACCGAAAACCAAATATCTTGGGATATACGGTATAGAGTATACGGGTGCTCTAATTTGCAAGGTGTTTATGAAACAGTAGATGAAATTTTGTAGTTAATAAACGAGTGAATATTTCATACGGAATAAATGCATTCTGCGAAAAGCTATGTCTCGTGTGCCGTATAGTTGAGCAGCAGACTAGTTGTAAGATGTTCTGATATCTCTCTTTGATATTTGTTTTAATGTTACATTTGTATCTTATTTACAGTACATTCACACGAAATAACGCTGTCACGTGTTTGGCTGTTTTATGAATAATATGACTTGTCGAACGGTTGCGTGAACTGTGTTTGTCTATATTTGAAGAGTAATTCATCGGCACTATTAATGAATGTGGACCAAAAATAATATCAGTCAAATGATCCATCTTTTTGTGAATAAACTGTCATATGGTGCCGTATAAACTGCCCTGTGCGGTTTTCATGTGTTTTTGAACTGATATCAGTTGTACAGCCATATCGCTCGTAAGCATTATATAACAAATATGCTGCGGGATTTTGCCTGCAATACCACTATGTAATTAGGGAAAGGTTTTGTGGTCAAACTCATAACGTAGACTGTCTGCGGCGGTTACACACGAAAAACAAGTGTAATGTTCAACAGGGACCTGTAACTGTACCTGTATTGCTATGTTGTTCTTCTTAGTCATCGTTCTGGCTTTGATTTCACGTTGGTTTATCATTGCCGCTGATATGGCTGAATGATATAAATCGATTTAAGTTAATGACATTTCACAAAAAGACAAATACCCTATTGCGGCAAAGAACAACCATTAGACTGCGATAGCTAATCAAACCTCACGCACTCCCGCATCTATACTAGCCGTATAAGCTACTTACATAGTACATTACTTCCGCGTCAGACTGACACGATTGCGAGCTAGTGCATCGATCAGAATTTCCTACCGGTAACGATCACCAACGAGTATTTCGTTTAAAGAAGTTTTCTAAGTATTAATCAATCACTAATTGTCAATTAATGCGACTATAGCAGTGGCCGTTGATGCAACCAAGAAATTTGCTGACAGTGTAAATACATGCCGCAAACAAATTGTGCGTCCGCGAGTTAAACTTTCAAAGTTTCAATTTATACCCATAGTGACGCTGAAAAACGACACATTAAGATTTAGTCAATATAAAACTATTATCAAATCGACGGATGAATCAAATAACCTATTCGCAATAAAAAAAACAATATACCATCACATAATTTTTTTTCCAAAATTTACGTATAAGGTTTTGAAGTTGGTCCATAGGTCATTAAAAAGCGTCTACGTGCTCAATAAATAAATACTTCGAGGGTGTTATAATGCAAGGTGTCAACCGAATTAACTATCAACCGAAGCTACAACTTCCCCAGAGACTATTACATTCGGTGGGAATATTAAACTACAGATAGCTATTGTGTCAGAAACTTGACGACGCAAAAAAATCCGAAGGCATCGTTTAAAGGTTACGATATTGTTTCCCATATTACGAAAGAGCTAGGCTGCATCGCAATGACAGGAGCTCCTAAAAATCAGCCCCGAGTTCATCAGCCGCAGAAGTATGATACTAAAACTATCGCCCGATGGTATCAACATGGCTTTCCTTGAGTTGGATATAAATTGCAATAGTTTATGTTAATCCCATCAAGAGGTAGAATGTTCGTCACACTATGCGCCGTGTGCTAAAATCAGCCAGATTTAAAAAGCCGCCTTGCCGTAAAATTAGAAAACACGAGCGCTCACGACTAGGAAATACAGCTGTACATTTAGGCGAGTCAAAGTAAGGTTCGACCCCAAAGCAATAGCAAGAAAAGGTTTTTTTGTCTTTTTGTGTTCAATTAGCTGTACTTAAGCGCATCCTAAAAGTTTACCAAATTTGAGCCACCGGAAAGTGGTAAAATTACATGATATCCAATATGGCCGCCATTTAATTATGAATGTACAGCAAACTTTTAATGGTTGGTTTTAGACCCCATAAATGTATTACAAACATATGTAAATTTGATACCTAAGATTCAAATAAGGTCATGATGTATTCACCTGGATGTCCCTATGACGTAGTATTGCATCATCATGACGTAGTGGGTTGCTGAATAGATCAAGACCGCCAGAACTGGTAGAAAACCAACATTTCGGCTCTTGATAATCAATCAGATGTGCACATACAAGGAACCACAACTTGGAAGGGCTATTAAACCATCTACGTCATGGTCATACGCCATAAGTCACACATCATAAATTACCAAAATGTCCCAAATTATTGACAAAGTACACACCTGAATTTTCTTATCAAGTTCAAGTGTCATTCACACAATATAATTGTTCAAAACAGAGCATGGTTATTATCATTGCAATCTTCTTCCACGGAACCGTCTATGATAGAATCACTATTGATTGTAACATGACTTAGCTTGGCAGGATCCACAAGCAGAAGTACATGGAAGACCGTACTTCCTGCAACTACATCGAGTATTACTACAACCTGTTTTACAGTTACAATGGATAACCTTGAGAATCCTTTCTGGAGCCGCTTTCTGGTCGGTCATAACAGGTAACAGAATGTTGTCTTCACACTTCCAACCCCATTCCGTTGGGTCCATGTTTTCATCCTTTCCCATCCACACCATGATCTGATAAAATAAACGTAGAGAGTTGAATTTTGCCGCAGATACCGTTGGGGGCAATTTCTCGGGCTTCACAAATGATTTAGCAGATGAAACCTTTTTAGCAAGCAATGTATTTCTTAAGTCTACCAGAGATGTGCCAGGTTTTCCTCCAAACACAGAAACAAAGACTTTGCATCCTGAATCAACTATTGTTGCCACATCCTGGCCAGCTGTAGTAAAGGTCTTTGCACAAGCTCTTATCTGAGAATCATTTTTCATCACTTTTTGGAAAAGGGATTCCTTGCCAATACCATAAATCCTGGAAGTGCTATCACAGCCTGTAAAAGCATGTACAAACAGCAGCTGTGAAGATATGTCATTTCCCAAGAGTTCCTTTAGACGGACAATATCATATTTTGCTTTCTTTTTGTCCGAACGAAAGTAAAGTTTCTTGCTGTCCCTCTCAGTGTAATGTAGAAGCAGAATCAGAAGGTCCGTGTCTTCCCCAAGCAAAGTTGTGTCTCGAACATTTGCAGATGTTGTTGCTGCCTTCACAATATGAACATCTGCATCTCCATGCGCATTGATGACTTCGCAACCCCTCTGTTTCAGTTTGTCACTGATGAGGAGGATTAGTTTCTGTTTATTAGAGTCCCTTGATAAGAAATCCTCCATTCTGCCAGAGGAAAAGACGGTATTCATTTCAAAAGACACAAGCTGGTGTGATTTCGTTTGTCGTCTCAGATGTTCATTGTCCTTGATGCAAGGCTATTCACTGTGTCTGTCAAAAACTACTATGGCTTGTCCATACTTGGAAAGTGTGAGATTGGCATACTCTTAGGCAATTCCCCCGTAGGTCATCCCTTTTTTCCAAGACAGACTGAAGTAAGGAGCCTCCGTCAAGCACAAAATGTTCGGAATGTTTGAATCCGTTAGAACGGCCTTGCTGGAGATGGAGGATTCATTTGCGTAATCCCGTAGAGCATCAGCCGCGAATAGGGCAGGAGGATTTGGACTAAGTTGGTTATCCATGATATCTTGCAGTGTCAAGTCGCCAGCTTGTGAAACTACAAGAAATCTTTGGAACAGGAGTTCAGAATTTATCATTTGTTCGGTATTCGCTTTCATTGACGATGAGTCACCAAGAGTCTTGGCTTTGTCCTTTCGTTTAAAGGAATAAGTGAATATTGGCTGCCCAACCATTTTTTGTACTATGGCCTTGCCGACAGCTCCATATTCATGTACATTGACATCTGCGTTGGCCACTACACATGTCGCAACATGTCTTAATGAAGAATCCTTAGCAAATGGATTGCAGTCAACTAATTTTTGCATCAGTTTAGTACTGTCTGAGGTAAATGATTGTTTACAGAACTCTTGCATCGCAAGGTTGTACGCAGATTACACGGATGAAGACCATGTCCAGATGGTACTTAGTTCCTCTGTCATGCCACTTCCTCTGGTTAGACCACCACTACTTTTGAGGGAACGCATAAGAGTCTGTTCAATAGTTAGATCCGATCCAATTCTGCCCAGAACTGGTCTGTCCTCCTAATAACATGTAGGCCGTTTTCAAATTTTGTAACAATGTCTGGATGCTTGTGACCTAGTTCATACATGCACTGTAGGTAGAGGTGTTCAGACTTAACATTATTGAAATGTCGAGCAGCTGCGAATATCGGAATGCAATCAGACACTGCACTGAGATGCATTCTCCAGTCGCCTGAGCGATCAGCTCTGATCTATGCACGTGCTATTTCCAACATCTCTTGATATCCGATCCAAAGTTGACTGGTTTTGGATGAAGCTGCCATGCTAACCTTTGCTGACTGGATTTTCTGTTCAATGTGCTTGAGTATTCTAATGATTTTAACGACTCGTAGGACGTTTCACCAGACACAACGGAAGAAAAAACAGTCTCTATCCTTTCAATCGTAGAGCGTTGGCGGGGTGGGGTGGGGGTCAGCTAGGATTTCCCCTAACGAACTGGGCATCTTTATCAGAACTCTGTCTCATTGACACTGAGCTGAAATGAAAAAAACCCAACTTCAAAAGGATGCTTACAACAGCGTTTTCGTGTGAGAAATAACAAATCATGAACCAAGGAGCCATTTCAAACAAATACCAAACAGGGGTAAAAATCCTGAAATTGCCAAAAATTTACCCTCCAATTTTAGGGAACCTTTGTTATCTTAATGTTCAGACCTTAAAGAACAATGGAAAACCAAGAAACAATAGTTCTTGCAATTCCTTTATTAATTGGGAAATATAAGGTTTCCCTAATATGTACCCAAAATACCAGTTATGGGGTAGGGGTGCCCCTATTGCACGCCCATCGGGATGTCACACACCAGGTTCAGGTGAAAGGTTGACCTCAAAAACATTAGAAAACATACTTACATAATCAGTTTTGGGTGAAAAATGGCTGAGATATGGACAGCCCAAAAAAATCAAGCATTTTAACAATTTTGGCGGCCATCTTGGAAATTACCTAATTAACCCACTTTCCGATCATCCGAGTTTGATAAACTTTTAGTAAGTTAATCTACAGATGTTCAGGAACCAAAAACAACCAAGAAACGTTTTCTTGCAATTTTGTTGGGGTTGACCCCTTTTTTTTCCATATATTGACCCGACTAATTGTGTATATGACTGTGGTAGATGAACATGAATCGGTGACCCGTTAGTGTGTGATCTCGATAAGACGTTTTACAAAAGAGTTTGTCAAGAAGCAGGGATTTCAACTATTTATAAATGTGCCTCAGATATTGCAATTTGAAATACCACGAGCGAGTGCTCTTCACTGCCTGCAGTAACTGTATAATTACGAAGACCTTCCTGAAATAAAATACATGCCTTGAACATTCAGCAACGTGTTCTGGATGTTCGGCTTATAGCAAAGGACAACACATCAATAGAAAATGTTAATTAGACTGTTTTATTTGCGTTGCATTGAATTTTAATGAGATGCAATATTCATCTGCAAATACTCTTTTCTAATAAAGTGCTAAGCAATCGATTCGTTTTCTGCACTAGAATGTCTGCCACAAATTGTTTTGATTAATACAAAGGGGCTGAGTAGTTGCTTATTGTGCGCTGCCTGGCAGATGAAGCATTTGGCAAGGCAATATAATTTGTAATATTTTTCTTATGCAATTTTACGACATTGTCTGGCGCATCAAACAAACGACCAACGTTTGTAAGCTAAATTAAACCAGATCCCCACTCGCCCTAACATTTTGCCCTATAACATAAAGGTTTGCTGCCCACTTGCAATATAAGGGGCTTTATAGTTCGAAAAGGCATGGCAATGCACGGAATCATGTATTCTACAAAAATATTCCGCGCCTATGAGGATGTGTGCGTAGATAGATTTGTAGGTGGTGGTCGTTACCAGAGAAACACACTCTTACAAATGATCAATAGTCGTTTGGCCTTACATATCATTCATGACGTATTTCATACACAAATCGAACCGTTAGTATCCCCTCCTTTCATGGTATCGCTAAAGCTTTACATTTATATTGTCAAACTTTCATACCAGACATTTTCTCATTATCTTACTTTGTCAAATACCATGGTAATTATTGTGTGAAAAACAATACAAAATGTGGAATATAGAGGAATTGATAGCATTAGTCAGCACATTTAGATAATCCCGGATCGTATGTGTTTGAACCCATACTTTAATTCCATATACCGCCTATTTGGGACCAGGTAGTTGATGGATCCTGCAGCGGCAGTGACTCGAGATTGTTGAAGTTAAAGCAGGCAAATACGTATCTGTCGTCTTGTTGCGACAAAGCATTGCATTAAGCCACCATTCTAACACATATCTTATGACCGAAGGTGTTTGCCTCAATCGGGTCTGGCGATAATGGCAATATTTAGACAATCATTGACTTTAAGAAGTATTATAGCCGATCATTTGTTATCGATGCATAGCCGCTAGTCATGATATATATATGACATAACATAAAGGCCACACTGGTTTGGTGGAATTTTAGGCTTATTCAAGAATGCAATGAGTTAAAGACCTTATTCGGGATAAATGCATGCCATGAGCAATATGTGTTCAAAATATTATAGCTTGAAATGTTGGCATTCAGCATATCTTTATCTTGAAGTTGTTAAGTGCTTAAAATAAGTTTTCTCACCCTAGGATGATGAAATACAGGTGTTAATTAAGAAGCCGTCAATTCTCTATTTTTGATGTTGCTGCTTTAGAACGGAAATAGATTCTGGGATTACAGTTCGTATGCAAATATGAACGTGAACTGCGCGTTTATGTATTTTAAGCGGAATATCCCGACCCTATATATGATTGCTTTAATTGATAATTATTAGTCATTTCCTCTATCGTCTTGTGTGTACAATATTATATCCTTGACAATAGTTTTTTAGTGTGATCATGCGTGCATATACTTTGAGGAACTATTCATGTCTCAATCACTCGAAACTGTATTACCTTATATAAGTCATTTGCCTCCATAGCTGAGATTCTTGCATTTCAAATATTTCAAGCGAGTATTATCTGGGAATGTAAAATGGTTACAATTATAACTTGTCATGGCAGCATATATCAATAATGCTAAACGAGAACAAGAAGGTGATGCTTTTGATATCAATGACCTTTCAAAACTTCAATATTGCCTTTCATACAGAGCATCTGTATACAATCGTCTCAGTAACGTTATGATGCTCACAGAAATCCCTACAGAGCGCGGGATATTGTTACATAGGTTTCATTCTTTACTGGAAAGAAAAATTAATAAACATCTATGTCTGATCGACAAAGAATTTGAGATGCGCCGCAATGACAATGTTTACTCATTCATGCAATTTAAGGGGCGTTCTGAGACAGCAACGAACGCTGTCCGTTATACTATTTCCGAGGCAACGGCAGTCTTGTTTAAACTGAAAAAATTCAATCGTGTCTTTCGGACTATGGATATTGAGTGTGAAATACTTGAATTTTATGCCACTTTGGCGCTATATCGAGATGGATGATGCTAATTTCGATGCGTCCAATATATGTTACATATCCATTACTGAAAGCGAGTAGCCAAGTCATGTTGTTTTATGAGCAAGTGAGGGATGCATACATATAACATGACTATCGCACGGTTATTGGTTTAATATACGACATCTGCATTGAGAAGATGTTGTCCTAGTGGACATGCAATGGCCGAATTTATGGAACATGCATAAATGCATACATACATGCATACATACCTACATACATACATACATACATACATACATACATACATACATACATACATACATACATACATACATACATACATACATACATACATACAGACAGACAGACAGACAGACAGACAGACATACATACATACATACATACATACATACATACATACATACATACATACATACATACATACATACATACATACATACATACATACATACATACATACATACATACACACATACATATACATACATACATACATGCATACATACATACATAAATACAAACATACAAACATATATATGTATATATATATATATATATATATATATATATATATATATATATATATATATATACATATATACGTTATAACATTACCTTATGCACTCTCTTGCCAATTCTCTTGCAATGTACATGTTTGTTGTCTGTCAACATATTAACATTTATTCGGAGCGTCATAAAGGCAGCTTATATCTTTTACAGCCATATTGGTGCACCAGCACACAAATATTGATATTCAAACAACGGGTGTTTTTTGTCAAGAGATGGTATGTTTTAAGATTGCATAGGTCGAATAATACTGATAGATTGCATGCATTTGCATAAAAATACACACATATAGGTTCATACACAGACACGTTGCGCTTTATATGCGAACATATCAAATGCAACCATTCTAATCACGACATCCTTTTCTCTATTCTAATGGTGGGTTACAGAGAATCATAAACGCACAAAGCATGATAGGATTTACATACTATCCGCACAATATTGCTACACACTCTTTATTCAGTTAACAGCCCAAAAAACAATGGTTAGAATGTAGTGCCATAGTCTCGTGGTGAAAAGATATTTCATTTTGTATTTAACAATTGTTAGATATTGCAAAAACAGGCGATCGCACCATATTCTAATTGCCTGTATGCACATTTCATTGACTTCAATGCACTTTAACCTTCATTGGTATAACGCAAAACTACAGCACGCGGTCAAAACATGGTGCTTACATGTTAAGAGCGGATTTTTTTTTCAGCTTATTGTACATTCCATCGTTTGCCATTTGCAGATGGGTACTTGCGAGCACATTCACTAAAGGGCAATACAAGCAGAGCAACGGATAGCTGAAAATCGAATTAAACGGGTGGGAATATACACAGATCTTCATATACAACACATTTGAAATCACGAATAAAGTTGGGCAATTTCTATGAATTAATATTACTCGCGGCTTTATCACTTCGTGAAGTATTGATGATAATGGATGCAACATTTAATATGGAACATGCAACATAAATATGAAAAGCGGGTTGTTATCGCTCGAAACTGCACTAATAAACCCCATACCGCAATTTCCAATTCAACTTGGAAGCGCATAAATGCAAATTTTCCGGGTGCAAAGTAAACATATGAATACTTTTGGAGTAGCACACGACCCATTAGCAAATAAGAGCATTTGCGATTTAAATGAAGACCCTGTACTCAGTGACCGGCAATATTAACTTATTTACTGATAAACTGCAGTAATATAAAACTAAATTGTACATAAAATATTACCACTATCAATACCCCCATGTTGTTGTATTTGTGTTTTGCTGTATTCCGGTGTTTGCATGACTCTACCAGCCCCAATGGTACAAATATTGTTCACCAACTGTAAATAGAGAACCAGCTCTAGCCAACTATTGTTGACACATACTAGTTCAGCTAACTGAAAATACTTCTTATATACACAACTTAATGAATAGCTCGGTTTGGACGTGATGCCCAATTGGTGTCACTATGGCTTGCATCACAAGTGTAACAATATATATGCATCTGTATATCCTAGAACGGAGATATCAAAGTAGGAAAACCGTTACAAACGTAAATTACAATGAGAAAGGTTTTTATGCTCAGCATGCCATCTTAACAGTGTGGTTGGCGGGACTACGCAAGTCTTACCATAACGTTGCCAAAACGCAAAACATAGTTATAGATCGTGTCCATTAACTAACAGCATTTTGGCCGGGCGATCGTTTGCTGTATGGATAGACAGCTACAGCCTACGTATCAATATACAAGCTCTGCACATCAAGTGCTTTTCAGCAATTGCCGAGATTTGTTTAATACTGATGACTTAACTCAATATACTCAAACAATCCTGAAACATTATCCTTAATGTTTGTTAACGGTTGTACCTTGCGGTAAACTTGTTTACGTCGGTTTGCATGCATATGTACATTGTGTTACTCGTGTCACAACGACTGCCACATACACAGACTGCCAGCATTTAAGTAAAGTAATAACATGTGGACCATAATCCATATATATTCTCTTTGTGCATGAAGCAATATAAAGCCACATCATCGATGGTCAATATGACAGCTAAGTCGTAAGGCAGCGTGTTGGATAAAAAATAATCCCTGATACGTCATGAAATCATTACAGGCTGCGCCAATCAGACAATCTCCTTAACTAATGTTGTTCGTTCTGCGTTTACCTTGCGCTGCATCATTATCGACTTATCTACAGTGATATTTTACTGCCCCTACCACAGAAGTATAGAGGCGTAAGGAGAGCTTTGCTGTGCCCATCGATTGCATAACGATTTGCAAAAGCTACGGATGAACGCAAGTCACATTTCTTTGGCTTATAAAGCAGTGCTGGAATGTAATTGTCGAGTTTATAACAGCAATTGTATCAGATATTTATATTTAACACTGAAGTCAGCCTCAGTACGGATGTTAAAATGTAATGGATATGTGGTAATTAGTACATAGTGAATGATCTAAGGCGTCCAAATTTAAAATGTGCAGGTGCAGATGATTACCGTATAGATATGTTATATTGAATATCGAATGATACATATTGACATGGGTATTATACGTTTATATATTTCAACTTATCTACACAGAAGATGTCAATCATGCATGCATATAAACTTACTTAAATTAATTTTCAATGCAAAATGACTGACTCAATGCGAGCGAAATATGCTGTTGATAAACTGTTACGATAATCTTGAACAAAGATGCGGGATAACTCTCAGCGAGTGACATTGTTTTACGCATTTCTAGTTTAGAGAGCCCACGCCCAAGGATGTGGTCACACTCACTCACTAATTATGCATACAAAAGAGACACTCGAGTATACCAGTATATTAACGAAAACTGACATTTCTTGAAGCTTATTATAGTATCTCTGTCGGAAATTCACTTTCGGTGAAGGTTACTGATAATTATGCGACTGCAAGTCATATTTATAACAAGTGATAGATCGCATCACATTGCAGGAAAACTCACCAGTGTGCCAACTCATGACTTTCTGGTTTGTGATAGCTACCCTAAGACGAACCTTTCACTTTGTTTGCAGCACAAGTATTGAAAAACAGTAAAATCACAAACAAAAAGCTTCACTAGAAGCACTATAGAGAATTTTGCGTTATTGATCATGATAACATGGTGGGGGAATATTCAATCCATAATAGAGTGTTCTACCAAATGTTTACCCACAGGCTTCCATATATTACATTTGAATGCGTTTTACAGCGGAGGGTTTTCAATTAAGCAAGGTAACTCTGAATCAATCAAAAGGTGGCAGCAGGTTCCTCTTCGTTGTCTTCATCGCATTCGCTAGGAACAGAAATGCGAAGTTTTAAGAGTATTCACATATGTTTTATTTTTTACCATCTCCAAGAGCCGTTTAAATAAGGCACATTTATTGGTACCGGTCAAGGGTAGATGTTAGGTAGTAATACTTTGTCATTCAGCGATAGTGTGATTAACATAGTTATGCTAACGACATCAATTTGCTGATGCAATGAACCACCTCATTTACGTAGCGTGTGGTGATGCAGGGACGACGGTCTTCTTATCATGTGAACGGGAAAGACAGGGCAAAGTATATTACTCAATTTACCACTAGAAGCAGCTGAGGAGCAATGTACAAAGTAGGTTGTTGGCATTATCAAGGACTGAGGAAACGGAGTAATCATCTGAGGGTCATAAAAGTGACTTACCTTATGTCCCCGTTGGACTGCTGACTTATCGTTCGGCTGTCCTGATGCTAACCACATTGAACTCTCTCAGTGCGCTTGTTGGCGGCAACATATTCGAATACTAATTGACTACTCACTCCTTGCTTTTCAGATGACCAGGACCGACGAATCCAACAAAATACAAATACAATATTGTTGTCACTAAGGTGATTTGTTGTAAGATTTTCTTGTCAGCAAGAAATGGCACACTTTACGGTTAAAATATAGACTATTGATTTCCAGGACTTATATAACCTAGAGGTACGTCATGGTTAGTTACTGACTCTTTGTCTCTGAATCTATTATCGTAAGAAGGCTCATCAAAGGCGTTTACAATGAGGCTCAATAAGGAGAATAATCGTCCTGGCCATAAGACTACGTCAATATTTATCTGCCACATTTAACCATAGCAAATAACATCGCACATAACATGTAAGCCACAGGTACCCTGCATGACATACCATTGGAGTCGATTTATGACTGTTTCTATGTCTGAGTGACATCAATATATCATACAATTGTCAACGACAACGTGAAGTCGATTGTTAAAATAGGGCAAACCTCTTGCTCATCACGTAATATTTATGTACCATCGTCGTTTATATCAAGACCAAACGGAATCATTCGAACAGCACATCGCTTGTATATATCGAATGTATTTCACAAGGTTTTCCTTCATGTAGATGTCTTTAATGCACGTAAATAATAACAAGCGCCGTATTCAAAATAGTTGATTAAGGACATTTAGGTGTGCGATTCAGTTGCCTGTTTGGATTTTAATGCTCTTAACACAATGATGCTTCCATACATGATTACATGATGATAGACACAACCTCGCACATATATGAACAAGGGAAAATAACTGCCGCTAAGTACGTTTTACCACATCGAGCTATTTATCTGTGCGCTTATTTACGTCAAGTGATATGTACAGCACAAAAGAACATTTCGCTATTATTTTACAGCGTTTTCTGAACAGAATTTAATATAATCCCCATGCACGCCTGCCCACTACTGGCGGGACAATCTACAATCAGCTGGTATTGATTGACCGATATAAAGCTCTTTGATAACCATGTTAGGTTTTGTACACTGAGAGGTCTACTCTATTATACCGTACCGCGAAAATATCGTGTTTAATCACGCAATTCTATATCAAGCGAAAATATCCGTAGGAACACAAAGACGAATTGTATGAGCAAATTGTTAACAAAACGGTATCCATTATTTGATATAGCTATGATTTGATGTAATACAGAATGCTAGTTATCAAAACATTCAAGTAACAAATATGATTACATGACCGACACCTGCAGTGATTGCAATTGATTGATGTAATACTAATAATGTTGTTATAGCAATGGCAATGTAAGTGAAGCAAGGCTGTATATATTGCGACAAATATCAAATATTCAGGATGTCCATGCAACATTTGTTCACGATGAGACCATGCACTTAAAAGCTTCAACATGACCAATATTCAATAGATATCATGCTAGGTTATTCTGACATATTTATGATGCAACGGCAGCTTCGTCTTTTTTAACCAATCCCTTTATTCTCTCAATTCATGCTATTTTCGGTTTACATTCGTCTGATAGGCATAATACATTTGGTAGCATTCACCTTGGAGATCGCACATGTTGTGCTGTTAAGACAGATATCCTCTATGGGAAGCTCGGGAAGTCGGTATGTTACCACCCAACTTCGGGCTTACAGGGATAGTGATATATTATTCACAAGAAAGAAAAATACAGCCATGTTAAACTATCAAGACAGGGCGAAATGTCCTCTTCAGCTGGGCTGCCCAATTTAAAAAGCGTGTTGTCTGCATTATTGATTAAGGTGCAAATGGGATACAAGCCTGGAAGTCATAAACCTGTCATGACGTATGACCCCAACACTCATTTGCACTTTCATTTGTTCATATGATACTAGGCTGAGTTTGCTAGTGATCGATTTCAGTGGATGATTGAATGCAATATATAGGATTTGGTTGCAATGCTTCGTCAACAGTTCCGCCTTAATGCTATACATGTTGCTCACCACCTCTGCCTCGCCATCCCATGGTAAACTTGTCGTTTCTGCGATTGTTGTGCTAATTGATTTAATAAGCCTATTCAATAAACTCTTAGCAATCAAACGTTACATTGATATTAACATATTAATCATTATCATTTATTTGCTATTTATTGTATAGCGATCGTGATGCTACAACAAGCTGATAACAGATGATGTGTAAGAATAGTTCTATGCATCGATTGGAACGTATTACCTCAAGTTTTATTATCAAATAATATTATACCCATTTCAAAGCAAATGCTTTACCTGCTAGGCAGCTGCTATCAATGTGTGTCTCAAACAACAAAAAGTAGAGCACGCGACTTTGCGTGCTGCTTAAGGCAACAGGTGTAAGAGACAAACTATAATTACCTATATGCTTGACAGAGCAAACAAATATACTCATTGCATTCAATATGGCGTGCTGACAACATTGCTTTGTTTGCTAATTATGGATTTGTTTTGGAGTTGTCTGTTGGGCATGTCATGCTAAGTAACTAATCTAAATTTACGTTAATCCACTGGTGAATCTGTAATGAATGGTTACATTGAATCAGGAAGTAACTTGACACAGAGATGCAACCTGAATACTGAAAACTGAATATTATTTATATAAATTGCTTTAAACCAGCCATTGTTTTAGCGCCTGTTCATGTGTAAAGATCTGTATCTCCAAGGCATCGACTATGGCGAACCATTCACTTCAGTTTGAACGGGTGGATAAGCAAATAACTAATATGGCAAAATATATGTGCGATACATTCATTAGCAAGGCTGGAAGAGGAAAAAAATACATCGTTCCCGTTATTTCGTTCACATAATATCAGCGGTGGTATGATAAATAGTTGCCATTCTAGGGTCTTTGAAATATAGCTTATTGGATATATATAAATTTCAATATATGCCAAGAATAATCACAAGCAAAATGTATTGGGATAAACGAAATTCTCTGCGGTGCCAGTGATCACCATTCCTTCTGATAACTCGTATCATTGGTAGCTGCCATATAGGTGTCAATGTTTTAACCACGTATCAACGACGAAAATATTAAGCACCAGAAGTGAATAACTATAGTACAATTCTTTACAAATGTTGAGATGCCAAAGTTACGGAAAATGATAATAGTACACATTGATGATTTTGTACAAAGCGCTTCTAAATCAAACATTTATAATGTCTGAGAACGCATTATATTTGCATCAATATTACTAACGAGATAAAGCA
>CM067356.1:73852855-73942197 GCA_034190875.2 Urechis unicinctus
GATTCAGCAGTAGATAATAGCAATTTCGAGAAGCTGCCTTACACAAATGAGCTGGAGATGAGGATTGATGAGCCCTACAATTTAATGCATGGTACCAGCACTGTATTTACAATTGTCTGACGGCCAAGCGTTCACGATAAGCCTTAACTTGCACCAATACACCTTGGTATGGCTGATGGATATGGTATCAGCAACTGTTATGATAAACCATTAATTGCTTTCTGACAGGCACAAAGCTAACGTTTACAACGAATCTTGCTCAACTAATGTATTGATATGTAATTGAAAGCAGAAAACATGTGGTCTGATTTGTTCTGTCTCTCACTCAGGTAGGCGCAACTTGTCTCTTGTCATTGGGGCCCGAGGCACAGTTGCCGATATAACATTATGTCCGTTCCTGTTAAGTTGTAACTCGAAGGTAATAAATGGCTGGGTATGCTCAGTATGTGTCAAGACCCATGACACTACCAGGTTTGACTAAGGTGGTGCTTGAATTTTTACTTTTTGTTTCGTGGTGTTGTTTTATTAACAAATATTGAAATTATTGGCACATTGCCACCACACCAGTATCATTGATGTAATGTTCAGCTTGTGTCTTACTTGTTCTAGAGTTTGAGCTCATGACACGTATTCACGCACTGAGTTATCAGCGTATGCATGGATTTCGGGCTTTGTCACATATGTAGCGCAGCACAATCAGTTTATTGTTAACAAGATGTCAATAACGGTGAGTAAGATATCCACCCTGACCGAAATGTGTGGAAATATTATTGGTATATTTGCTATCTATAAATGTACATATTGATGTTGTTATCGACTTCTTATACAAATCAGTCTGGCTTCCATTTATTCCTGGCTATGTTTTAGGATGGAAGCATCACCTCATAAGCGACATCCCGACAATGGTTACAGCCGACGCCATTGCAATTATACCTACATGTTGCGCAATTATCATTCGTGAATAAAAGAAGCGCTCAGGAATATCAAAATATATAGATAAGTAAGTCTAGATTGATAGATATAAAGAGAGAGAGGTAGTTATAGAAAGACAGAAGTAGATAGATAAATAGATAGATAAATTGATAAAATATTGCGGGACTAGACCATATATATAAAAAAGAGTTTAAAGTTCTCCAGCCGAATGTCCGCCCAGATACTTAGCAAGTATATGCCATTAATACGTCCTAAGGGTCATATATGAGAACTTAAGTGAAACATTAGCAGCCTTCCACAAGCAAGGGGAAGCTGCAAGTGTGTTTAATGTGTTAATTTGTATAAATCACAGCATAAACTATAAACTGTAAATGTTTCTGAGCGTAGAGCCCGAGACAGAATACATAATGAATATTAAAGCAGTGAGTGTTGCATTATGAATCCCTCACTAAAAATCATAACGTCCACTTCATGTATTGGATGGTGGTTAAGAATAAAGACAGTTCTGTTCCGGTCTACACGGTGTCGTCCTCGTGTGTGTGTTTCTCAATATAGTTATTTGGACATAACATAACATGGTGGCAGCAAGTGAGATCTAAAACGACCCATAGTGATTAAAAACAGTGTTTTTATCTTCCGCTAGTCAGCAGTGGAAACGACTGTCGTCTTGAGGTCAGTGACACCGGATTTCAGTGAACCGAGCAATTCACCTCCTCAACGACCCCGCTCAAACGCACATGGTCGGCGACGGATTGTGTGACTGTGGTGTTGGAATGTCGAGCAACAAAACGAGCGCAAGTGCAAATCGCAAGTAAGCTTCTACATGTGACAATATCAGGTCTAGTGATCGTGTTGGACGTTGTGGTAAATAATTGCATCGCGTCAGTGACAGTGTGCAGTTTATCGCCCGCCAAATCATGTCGGAATCAAACCCAGCAGCAAGCGTGCAGTACGTGCACTCAAACGATCTAGCCGGTATCAAGTTGCCCTCATTCAACTGGGACAGTGACGATTTGCCTCATCAGTTTCGCTCATTCAAGCGTTATTGTGAACTGTTGTTGTCGACTCCTACGTACAGTAACAAAACAGGTCACGAAATTGTTAACTACATCCTACTTTGGTTGGGACCCAATGCTTTAGAAGTCTACGACAACTGGTCTCATCTGACAGTAGAGCAGAAGAAAACGCCAGAGTCAGTGTGGCAGGCATTCCAAGACTATTTTGAGCCCAAGGCTAACTATAGACTTGCCCGTTTTCAATTTCGCGACATTCGTCAACAGTCAGCTGAGCCCATTGACACCTTTACAACTCGTCTTAAGGTGCAAGCACGGAAGTGTAAATTCGAGGCTGCTCTCGAGGACATGCTGATCGACCAAATCATTATTGGCACTGTGCACAACCCCGTTCGTAAAAAGCTACTAGACCACGATCCCGAGAAGTTGACACTTGACAAAGTTCTTGACTGTGCTCGAACATACGAGGCCACACAACAACAACTCAATCAGTTTGGGCAGGCTACGAAGGTGGATAGCATCCATCAAAAGCGAAACAACCAAAGGAAAGGACCGATGCCACATGCTGAATCGACCTCAAGGAACACATGCCACTTTTGTGGTGGGACTAGACACCGTCGGGAGGAATGTCCCGCTCGCGACCAGAAATGCAATAAATGCTTAAAAGTTGGTCATTGGGGAAAAGTTTGTCGCAGTACTGCTGCACACAGTTCTACGCAAGGACATCGCAGTGGCTCAATAAAGTACAGTACTTCAAAGTATAACAAACAGAAGCAGAAGCCTGATGTACACTCTGTTTGTGTTGAGAATCAGGATGAACCTCAGTTTGAACAGTGCACATTCGACACTCTCTCCATTTCAACAGTAAGCCGGGACAAAGCATTTGCAATCTTGCGCATTGAGGCATACCCCAACAAGAAGACAAATCTACGAGGTAAAGTGGATACAGGTGCTCAAGGGAATATCCTGCCTCTGCGAACGTTCCGCAATATATACCCGTCGCATGTAAATGAAGATGGACTGCCAACAACCTTAGTTAAAAGTGACGCCAAACTCACTGCATACAATGGCACTCCGATTCGTCAGTACGGTACACTTACCATCCCGTGTCGTTACGCGGACAGCCAGTGGCAAGCAACAAAATTTTATGTAACTGACACACCAGGTCCTGTAATTTTTGGATTGGAAACTTGCGAAGCTCTCAGTCTGGTGACCATGAACTGTACCATATCTCTCCAGACTGACACTGCAAACCTTGGAAAGCTGAGTGACGTCAAGTCCATGTACCCTGACCGATTCACAGGCTTGGGTAAATTCAAAGGAGAGCATTCACTAATCCTCAAGGAGGATGCTTGTCCTGTAATCCATGCGCCAAGAAGAGCTCCAATCCAGCTCCAATCTCAAATCCGCTCTGAGCTTGACAGAATGCTGGACCTAGATGTCATCCGCCCAGTGAGTGAACCTACAGACTGGGTCTCGAGCATAACATATGTTCAAAAACCAAACGGGTCTCTCCGCATTTGTTTGGATCCGAAAGACATCAATAAGGCGCTAAAGAGGGGTCAGCACCGCACCCCCACATTTGAAGAGGTCACACACAGACTCAAGGGCGCCAAAGTGTTTAGCAAACTGGATGCCAAGTCCGGCTATTGGAGCGTGCAGTTAGATGATGCCAGTCAACACCTCACTACGTTCAACAGTCCATTTGGAAGGTTCTGTTTCCAAAGGCTCCCATTTGGCTTGAAAACTAGCCAAGACGTCTTCCAAAAGGCAATGGATCAGATACTCGATGGACTGCCTGGCGTCATATCCATTGCAGATGACATCACTGTGTTCGGTGTTGACCAAGCTGATCACAACCGCAATCTCCATCAGTTGATGGAACGTGCTCGCAAATGTGGTCTTGTCTTCAATGCAGAGAAATGTAAAATCAACCAAGACGAAGTATGCTTCTTCGGCAACATCTACGGGGAGTCAGGGGTCAAGCCTGATCCAAGCAAAGTGCAGGCTATCATCGACCTGAAGCCCCCAGCAAACGTCTCAGAACTCCAGTCATTCCTTGGAATGGTCACATACCTTGCTCCGTATATCCCTAAGCTGAGTAACGTTACAGGACCATTGAGACAGCTACTACAGAAGGACTCTGAATTCCAGTGGCATCCAGAGCATCAAGCAGTTTTCAGCCAACTCAAACAGCTCATTAGTAGAGCTGGATTGCTCTCATACTTTGATCCAACCAAGCCAGCTGTATTGCAAGTTGATGCGAGTCAAGAAGCCCTCGGCGCCGCACTCATTCAAGATGGTCACCCAATCTCGTTTGCCTCAAAAAGTTTGTCTGACACCGAAAAGCGGTACGCAAACATAGAAAGAGAGCTACTTGCATGTGTATTTGGAGCAGAACGCTTTCACACATATTTGTACGGCAAACCATTTACCATCGAGTCAGATCACCGTCCACTGGAGATGATCTCAGCCAAAGCACTCACATCTGCCCCAGCCCGTCTGCAGCGTATGCTGTTGAGGTTGCAACGCTATGACTACGAGATAAAATACAGACCTGGCAAAGAGATGATTCTAGCGGACAGCCTTTCTCGACTCCCAAAGTCTAGTGCTGATGAGCACATTGAACTGAATATTAAGATATGCTTTGTTCAATTCAGCAACAGACGACTCGATGAGCTTCGTGAAGCAATAACAAATGACGAGACACTCAATCGCCTGTCAAAATACATTATCCAAGGATTTCCCGGACGCCAAAGAGACGTCCACCACAGCATTCATCCTTATTGGCCTTTCCGAGACGAACTAAGCATTGAAAATGGTCTCATTCTGAAGGGAAGTCAACTGCTGATCCCAGAGATCCTCCATGACCAATATCTAACTGACATCCACACTGGTCACCAAGGGATTATCCGCTGTCAGATGCGCGCTAGAGGTAGCGTGTACTGGCCCGGGATCAACTCTGACATCGAGGGCATAATATCACAATGCGCCATTTGTCAAAAGCACCAGGCATCGCAGAGTAAAGAGCCAATGGAACCCGTTATTACAACCGTTCCACCATATCCCTGGCATACAATTGGCTCAGATCTCTTCACACTGAATGATGAGAACTATCTCATCATAGCAGATTACCACTCGAAATACCCGATTGTTGAATGCCTTGGACGTGACACTTCCAGCCGTCACGTAGCTGATATTACCAGTCATGTATTTTCAATGTTTGGTTGTCCAGACACCATCATCTCGGACAACGGTCCACAGTTTATAGGCAGTGCTTACCAGGCAATGACAAACAACTATGGAATAGCTCATGTCACCAGCTCCCCTCACCATCCTCGTTCACACGGTTTTATTGAACGCATGGTCCGAAGCATGAAAGTCCTCATTAAGAAGTCACCTGAGGAAACCGACAAAGCTATTCTTGTGTATCGAACAACCCCTTTAGGCCCTAAAATCCCCTCACCAGCTGAACTCATTTTCCAAAGGAAAATTAACTTCAACCTACCAGTCTACCATCAAGGCAACGCCCATGACATAACTGCAGCTAGACAGCTAGCCCATCAGAAATCTGAAATGCGTTACAACAGCCAGAGCAAAACCCTTGATGAGCTTGACATCAACCAGCCCGTTTACTACCAGGATGTGGCACGTAAAAACTGGCTCCCCGGCAAGGTTATTGGAATTGGCCCCGAACCACGTTCCTATACAGTGCTATGCCGCACGACAGGTCGCCCTCTAAAACGCAACAGAATATTGCTACGACCTCGACCCATAGCCACTGACACTTACACAAGCCCAACTCCGTCACCACCAGCTGCACCCATAGTTGCCCCACCTACTCTACAGCCAACACAGGATAGCCCCGTACCTGATCCCATCTCCACACCTACTAGTAACGTGAATCACAACGCAACAGTCTCCTCACCTGCGATACAGAAAAGTGGAAATACTACAATACCTACACCACGTCCCAAGCGAAATGTCATGCCTCCACGTCGTCTCATAGAAGATATTTAATCTAAATACATATTCATATTGTAGCAGAACCAGATAGTATTGTTTTGTATGAATGTCAACTTGGGACTAGACTTAAATTGTATGTCATTTTATTGTAACAGGCAGACAGCTACCTTTTTGTTTGTGACTGCAGACAAGCAACTAACATAATGTCTGTCATTGATGATTTCTTAAAAGAAGGGGGATGTTGCATTATGAAGCCCTCACTAAAAATCATAACGTCCACTTCATGTATTGGATGGTGGTTAAGAATAAAGACAGTTCTGTTCCGGTCTACACGGTGTCGTCCTCGTGTGTGTGTTTCTCAATATAGTTATTTGGACATAACATAACAGTGAGCATTTCGAAAATAACCTTGCTTTGGGGAAAATGGATGTATTGCTGTAGTAAGGTGTCTACGTCGAAGCTGATATTGTTTTAGCAACAGCAATAGTTATATAAGCTTAATGTACTGGTAGCTTAGCAATAGTGATAACAAGATTCAGTTGATAGTAATGGACAGATTATCTTAAACCGCTAAGGCATGTCAACTGCCAAAGCTTGAGGTCATCTGATATCACGAGCCTGCAACATGCGTCAGTGGTCGACAAGGTTCCTCCCTGATGAATGTGGACGGGCGTTATTGCTTCGACAAGAACGAAGAATAATCACTCCATAAGTGACCACTAGTCAAGGGGGTAAACACAGACACTTACGATGACCCCAGAGAAGACGACATCTCACGAAGTCGTGGTGGTGATCTGAGGCAAAATGGCGCCAAAAAGATGTTTGCCCTGTGGATGACTAGTGTGTTCTCGCTCGGGATTCATTCAGATAAATTATACAGCGTCATTAAGTTAACTGCATTATACGTCTGAATTCATAGTGGCGTCTTTATCGAATAGATACCAAGTGTGTTTCAGCAAATTCAGTTATATATGATTGCATGTTTGCATTAGTCGCCTGCTGTTGAATATCTATTAATCATGGATCTTTAAATAGTGTTCATGCTCTATGCGCATCCTTGTTGTGTTCCTAGATATGGATATTTGAGACTTAAGGTGTGGTTTTGTTCGCACAATGACCACATGACGAGCATTGACCGCCAGTTCGAGTGGAGTAGTTACCAATATGACTGTGAGCTACGATGGTTCAGTGTGGTGCGGGATTACCTGTGTTACATTCAAAGTGTTTTGTTGTGAGAACGATAAGCTTAACCATACTGCAGTGGTAAAATAAGTGAGATATATCAGGTGCATTTGTCGGTTTCTAACAGCTGCTTATCCGGACACATTTGGTTGCATAGCAACATTGTTCGACCGAGTTTTCAATTCAAAATGTGTTTTCTCCCGAGGTCGTGTATATCTATCTTAAGCTATTTTAGTATTTCAAATGCAATATGTACCTGTCCAAATCAATTTTTCTTAATGCTCGATATTTGACGTCAGCGACTTTCAGCTCGGTCGTACGTCCAATAAATGGATCGTCTTATAACTCGCTTCCCCGTATGTATTTTACAAAATATCTTCATGTACGACTGCAGCTATTTATATATATACATATATTTATGAATATATGTATATATATATATATATATATATATATATATATGTGTGTGTGTGTGTGTGTGTGTGTGAGTGTATGTATATATGTATGTATGTATGTATGTATGTATGTATGTATGTATGTATGTATGTATGTATGTATGTATGTATGTATGTATGTATGCATGCATGTATATATGCGTCAATTTGTATTATTGCATATATATATTTGTGTATATAGATAAATTAGCATTTATTACTATATACATATGCATAAATATATTAATGTATGTAAGCATATATGTTTGCATGTATGTATGTATATATGGGTGTGTATGTACGTATGCATATATTTATGTGTATATATATCAATATTTATGTATGACAACATAGGTGGCTTTGCTACTCGCTGTCAGTAACAGATATCCAATATTTAATTGCCGCATCGATATAAGCATCATCTATTTCAACGTGGCGCACATTCATTGTCCAATAGAAATAACATAACAGGCAGCGAACCTTGTGGTCTCAGACCGCCCCTTGAATTGCGTGAACGATTATACTGTCTCATTGCAGCGCATCTCACATTCATATTCGATAAGACGCAACTGTTTATCGCTTTATATACTCATTAAAGGATGAACCTAGATGAGTATGAATCCAGCGCCCGGTAGCGATCTTAGCGAGCATCATACTGTTGCTGCGAAGATTGTATATAATTGTCATGTATGTTGAAACAATATTTTGCATTATTGATACATGCTGCCATGACTGTAACCAATGCACATTCCCATTTATTAATCGCTGGGTACATTTAGCACGCATGAATCTCTGCTGTGGTGGCGCATGACTTATATAAGGCGAAAATGTTTCGAGTGGTTGAGACATGGATGGCACCTTAAAGCATCTGCATGCATGAACAAACAAGCCAGCTATTTGCAAGGATATGATGCTGTATGCACAAGACGATAGAGGTATTGACGGATACTGTGTATAATCAACTATCATATGTAGGACCGAGATATGTTACTTCAAATACATAAACGCACAGAGGTACGTCCACAATTGCGTAGAAATTGTTATCCCACAATCTTTGTCCGACCTAAAGAAGCAGCATCCCACATAGTTTATTTACGGCTTAAGCACAAGGCAGCAAAAGATATGCAGAATGGCATAATCTCAAGGTATTATATATATAACATATTTATCACGGCATGCAATCATCACGTATGAAGTATTTACCCGCTCTTTAACTCGTTGCATTCTTCAATACGCGCATAATTCCACCAAACCAATGTTTATCCCTTCTGTACAGTCCTTGAACTGTTTGCAGCACAAAGTACCCCTGGTCTCTCTGCCATGTCTTCGACATTATTGGCCTTGTTTTAATGTACGAGATACCTTAGCATGTATTGCAGTAGCTTGTATATATTCCTCGAGATTTAATCTTGGTTAACCTCATGATGACATCTTATCCCCCTCCCCCCGGCTTTTGTGTTATGTGATGGAACGAATTGGATGAAATTATATCTGCTTACCTCCATCATTGATAATGCTTGCATCGTTAATATATGTGCCAATACACACCGCTTGCTTCAAGAAAATGAGTCGCACGTTCACTCTGACATGGAAGGTTTGCTATTACGTTGTCCGCCTTGCACATACTGACCATCAGAGCTGGAACTTATGCTGAATATATGGATGGTGTTAAACAATCTCCAGAGACATATCCCGGTTTTCGTATTCAGGTTGCCTATCGGTGGTGAGTTTCTTCCGGAGTAAGTGCTACCATCCATCTCTATAAAGACTTCAAATACAGATTCCGCAGCAGATATTAGTCTTTAGTGAGGTTGCTTAACACCATAATGATGTGGAATTTGAGATAAATGAGCTGTCCAATTATATATTGTTCCCGCCCTCAATTTAAGATTGTCCTATTGTCTTGCTACATAGCTTGAATAACAAGCTTTTATTCTTTCAAAGACACCATCTTTTAGCCTTTATTTTGTTAATAAAAAAATCGTGACCAGCAGCTATGCATCGATAATGAATGCTCTGTATCGGCTATAATACAACTAAAAGGCCATGATTGTCTAAATATAACCATTATTCGTCAGATCCGATTGAGATTGTTTGATTGCTATATTTGTAAGAAAGCTTTCAGCAAAGAATTTGGGTTCTCTTTTCTTGACAGAAGGTGTTCTATACTGTCTGTAAGGAAACACGTCCATTGGAATAGCTGTTGGCTCTGTATCGACAGCGTCTTATCTCAAGTATATTGGGCGATATTTAAGGCTATCAGGGAGTTCTTACTTGATACAATCATTATGAAAGGCATGAGAAAATATTGGGCAACAGATACCCTGCTGTCCGTTGCTGTACATAACCTGTGGAAAATGGATTGTTATCAGAAGATTGTAATCAATGAACTACGGTGTTGGTGACATATAAGTGCTGCATGGTCAAAACGGTCACGGGGCGATATATGACCAAGTCGATGGTGAAATCGCCGATAACTTGGAAACATAAGGATCACATTGAATAGCTCCAGCTTCCCATCGCTGTTGTAGAAATTAAGTGTCATATGTTGCTGTCGTTTGTTCCTAACATGTTCGCATTGCCATTGTTTCCTGACTACAACCACATACCAAATACGTTAGAAAGGCTCCGTCGCGCTTTCGCCCAACATAATATGCGAAGACACATATTAAATGCAGCGCGCATAGCGTCTTTTTTAATAAAATTACATTCTAACGATTGGTGTACTGTCCTTCTATTAAGAGATACTAAGCTAGTCATAGTTAGTCCTCTTTGCGTGGTTATTTGCTCTTCCCTGTAGCTCCATTAAAGTACCCAGACTGACCAGCAGAGCAATCTCGCACTGAAGAGATCCAATGATATTTCATCGTGAGTGAACGTCCTCGTCGTTTCATCCTCATGTAACTATCCTGTCCCTTTGACGCTGCAACAAAGTAGTAGATATAGCCTACCATGGACTACATAACACCAGTCATAATCAATACGACAATATTTGTATCGATTGCTGATGTATGAGGCCATATCAAGGTCGGCCCGAAGTTTCATCGTGTTTGTTACTCCAATGATGTAATCTTGGCAAGGCTCAATCTACTTAAAGTATTGCACTGTGCTACGTAGCTAGTCGAAACATATCCGTCAATGACTTTTGCAACATATCTTCAGCGGTTAAGTTTCAAATTCAACGCTACCTTTCTGTTTCTGGTCGTAATCACCGTGCCAAAATCGATGAAAATTGATGTTCACTAGGAAATTGTTTAGAAAATGCCTTATTGTGCTATTCGAAACACCTTAATGCAACTTAGATATATTTGTTCGAGCAGCTCTTTTCTATTAGCTATGGCTGGCAAGAAGATGCATGCGGCTCTATATTACGAACCCGCTACCATTCATGGCCACCAGCACAACTTGAATATATACATATTTAGAGTGGTCATCGTCATATTCGTTAATGACTGTGACATTTAACCAGCGATCGGGCTATGCTTCATCAACTCACGATGGCGCTGCACTCTCTGACATTGCGATTGCAATTTCTATGAAGTGTAATACTTTATGCACCAGGAGGATCACTGGCCCACAAAGCCACGAACAAAGACGATGACCGACGAGTAACGCAACTTGTTGGGGCGACTGCAAAACAGCAATAACTACATGCCTTTGAAAAAAGCTATCTATTGGTTGATCTTTCTGCTTACGCTGCATAGAAATCCCTACGGTAAGATGCTAAAAGACATTTCTAAGAGACATATTGCCTCAGAACGGTACCAAGCGCTTGGCGCCCGTGTTAAAATCTATTCTCAGAAGGAACGCGATCATTACTCGGCGTCTTCAAATAATCACCTGAGGCTATAGCGTTTGTGAAGCTACTTACTAATGTGCCACTGCTTTGTACGCCGGCATATCTTAATGGGCGGCGATAGTAGTGATCATATTTACCCGTCGACTGTTCAAGCCATTCTGCACCATTCGATATCAATGCCAAACCGACACAATGTGCAATCAAGATTTGTTGAAATTTGTAATAATGCTTATATGCATGCAAAACAAAGCACCACAGTGTTGCTTACAAGCGCTAAATGCTAGCATTACATTTCCTTCTTACCTTAACTTTGAAAGTAATGGCAGGCATCCCCACGCACGATCGCGTCTATTGAATTATTATAAATATTGCTACAGACAAAACTATTGTTAAATGTGGCAGGCGACGGTTAAATAATTCTATATCTTATCACCTCCCATTGCCTCTCGATGTGGCGTTGGTAAAGCAGATGCAATTCGATTAATCGTATATCATCTCAGACACATTATGATTTTCAATGAGATTAGCCCACGGAAAAAGACCTTAAGATTGACGTACGTTTCCAAGGTAATTGATTACAATCCATGCGCTATGTGTTGGTCGGAATATACAAATAATGATCACCAAAACCTCTTTCTATCTTGCATTTGGGGTGCATTACGATTAAATTGTACATTAATCGATGCAGCTGAAGGGTCAATAGGCCACTACATAATAAGCCATACCACGAAAGATTATGTATGGTCGGGGGTTGGGGGAGGGGAGGCTAAGGATAGGCGTGAATGTTAGTTTACTGGACACATACCAAGGGATGTTGATCTAGATATCCCACATGATATTCACCTATTGACAATCAGTAACTAGATGTTAGGCTGCATCAAACAAACACGGGTCAAATTATTGATTAGTCTAACTTTGTGTATGTATGTACTGGTTATCTGTTTAGTTATCTTTGTTTTGTTAACCTTGGAGGTGCACTTAGATAGTTAAGCTTAAAGTAAGTCTTCTGGAAACTGCGGAACAAATATTTTTACATCGCAAGATTTAAGCAGGTTCCTTGAATGTACCCAAGCCACGGTTTTGGAAGCATATGGTTAAATACAGTGTTTCTATAATATCAGTAATTTTAAACTGCACGCACTATGGCGTGCTTTCATGGGCGTTGTCTTGGAAACGCGTTGTGAGCAGCTGCTTTGCAGAAATAACATTAGCTCTGTTATGGTTATAATTTTGCGTAAATTATTCTTTTAACCCAGTAAGTTAATTTTTGGCTCAGAAAGTAACAGGCTGGTGTACATCGCGCCTTTGATCATGACGCCATGTTAAGATATGAATTACGTACATCTTGAGATTATGTGACTGAATGTAGTCATGTATATCATGGACACAATCGTCACTACATCCATCTCTACACCTTTAATGCAAGCAAGACTACTTAGGATTAGGCTAAATATTGTTGTAGGTATATTTACAGACAGAGAACAGCAACACAGCATCATTCACTGAAATTAAGATTTCTGATTCACAAACGAGGATGAGTTGTTCATTTTAGGAGCCTTGGCTATTTGTATTATTCACATAGAACGGGGCGATGAAAAATACTGTACGATTTCAGTGTAATGTCCCATTCGCTCGCTAATCGTGCCACCGTAGCTGTTGTGTTCCGTAGTTAAAATGCTCACCTCAGAAATAGATAATTACATCAGGTGGAGTACGCCAAATAACAATTATGTACTCAGTGAGACTAAAAATAAGAGGGGTTATTGATGCGATTTCCTTCGTTTGGTTAAAGACGCATAAACGCAATGGATACCAGTTTGGCTAAATTTAGTCTTTCACTTATGTAATAGAGCTTCCGACGCAGAATAAAGACATTAATTGATGTGCACCACATTTAATTAATCAAACCTTATGTGCATGATGTCAAGTTAATCATTGATTATGACTTGCTGATAGTCGTTAGCATTGAGCAGCAGTACAATGCAGGTTACTAGTCTAATTTCAAGTAACATGAAATCTAATTTGTTTCGGCAAATATCCCCAAGGTGACAAGTTGAGGCACAATGCACATATTGACGCACGCTAGTTGCGTCATAAAAAAATCAAACCTAAATACTTGCTCTTGACCAAGCTCATGTTCGGTAAGGACCATGACGGACGGTCACATATTAGATGTGACTCATTTCCAAAAGTTTTTGCCAATGCTCTGAGAGCATTTGTTTAGTCGAGGGGTCAGTCACTTAAGACGAAGCAGTGGTGGAGTAGTGTACAGAGACAAACAATACAACTACGTACTACACTGTCATAATTGACGACAATAACGGCGAAATTCAGAAATTCAGAGAAAGTCGGTTCCCATTATTCCTGGTCGGTTGCTAATTGCTCGTATGCTCGTCCGATCGTTAATAAATAGACGCATAGACGCATTTCATATGAGAGTGCTTTGTACTTGTTTTGATAACAGTGTGGCAATATATATAGCGATCACGTAAGTACATACTACGTTCAACCGTTGTGTCGATTCTATTTTTCACACCACTCTTATATGTCCGTCTTAATTACGACAGACAAAATATATTTCGGTTTTGATATTTCCGCTGCAGTAAGTATTGTCACACACAGCCTTGAAAGAGCAAAGTGGGCGTAATGCCAGGGTTAGATAGCAATTTAGCGTCAGTCAATCAGGGAATAATAAGAACGCGAATCAATGCACTGAGCACTAACGGCTTAAATGATTGATTAATATTTTTTAAACATTAATCATAGTAACCACGTTACCCTCTGTGAATACTTAGTTTTACCCTAAAAGTGGATAAGCATCATACATAACTCTTCTACAGCAGAATTTTCAGTGGTCATTTCATTAACAACGCATGCGTATGGGCGAATATATGACTCGTGGCAAAACAACATACTAGCAAACTCAAAAAAGACGGCCTTAATGATATATATTTCCTTGTTTTGCTTTCGGCGGTGCATTACATTATCGTCACTAATATATCGGATATGCGGTTTTTTAAAATTTTACTGTCTCTAACGAGCATCGAAATGTATTCTTAATTGACCCTACTTTGATTCATGCATTTGCGATCCTAAGATAATTTGATTCCTGCATTTTTATAGAGCATTCAGCAAATATTTTTGGTTCTCTCTTCTTGGTAGAAGGTGTTCTGTATCAGTCAGTAAGGGAGCACGTCCATTGGAAGAGCTGTTGGCCCTGTATCGACTGCGTTTTATCTCAAGTATATTGGGCGGTATGTAAGGCTATAATGTAGGATCTAACTTGATGCAATCATTATGAAAAGCCTAAGAAAATAATGAGCAACAGATACCCTGCTGTCTGTTGCTGTACATTACCTGTGTAAAATGGAGTGTTATCAGAAGATGGTGATCAATGAATTTCAATGATGGCGACATATAAGAACTGCATGGTCAAATAGGTCACGTACCGAGATATGACTGAGTTGATAATGTGATCGCTAATAGCTAGGACACATAAGGATACCATGGTATCGCTTCACCTTCCTACCACTGTGGTAGAAATTTAGTGTGATATGTTTCTCTCATTTGTACCTAACATATTCGCATTTTCTATGTTAGCTACGTACAGCCACATAAGAAACGCTCCGTCGCGCTTCCACCCCGCTTAAATTGCTAAGACACGCAATATTTGCAGCCAACTTAATAAAATAACGAACTGACGATGGGTGCACGGTCCATTAATGAAGATATTCACCATGGGTTATAATTAGACCTCCTCGCGATTCTATTTTCTGTTCGCTTTAGCTCCATTTAAGTACCCGGACTAACCAGCAGAGCAATCTCGCACCGAGGCTTTTCTATGAGAGTGAACCTTGTCGTCGTTTTATCCTCATTTGACGAACCCGTACCTGCGCCACTGCAACAAAGAAGAAGATATAGCCTACCTCACGGGCTACACAACAGCAGCCATATTTTCTAAAGTCAATACGACGATACTTCTATCAATTACAGATGTATGATGCCATATCACTGTCGGCCCGAAGCATCATCCTGTTCATTACTGCAATGTTGTAATCTTTGCAAGGATCAATATACTTGAACTATAGTTCGAAGCTACGTAGATAGGCGACACATATGCGTCCATGGATTTTGAGGTTCAATTTTTGCGGTTTAGTTTCAAATTCAACACCACCTTTCTGCTTGTGGTCGTAATCGTCGTGCCAATTTCAGGTATGACAACAATCGATGTCCGTTGATGATACTATGGTCGTATTCATGACCGGATTAGTGGAGTTAACTCAATTACCACTAAGTAATTGCTTCGAATCTCCCTGGTGGTGCGGTTCAAAGCACCTAAATGCAACTTAGATTAATTTGTTCGAGCAACTCTTTTCAATTAGCTAATGTGACTATGATTGATAAATTTGGACGATTGTTGATTGCCAACTGGGATGACTGATTATACGTTAGAGTTGCAGCACAAAATATTCGCTGCTTAAGAGCAGCAAAACGAATTTCAGCGGTATGAAATTGTTTTCAAACAATGGCCAATATTTGTCACAAGAAAACTACAGTGTGGAAGGCTGGCGATGAGATACATCCTGCTCTATATTACAAGCTATCATTCACGACCACAAGCATCACTTGAGTATATATATATCAAAAGTTGTCATCTTCATATTCGTTAATGACTATGACATATGGCCACTGATCGGGCTATGCTTTGCTCCCTAACAATGGCCCTGCACTCACTGACATTGTTATTGCACTTTCAATGAAGAGTAATATATGATACAACAGGAGGATCACTGGCCCACAGAGCCACGAACGAAGATGATGACCGACGAGTAACGCAGCTTGTTGGTGTGACTGCAAAACAGCAATAATAACAAAGCTTTCTATGCTAATTGATTTGTCTGTCTGCTTAAGCTGAATAGAAATCCCTACGGAAAGATGCCAAGTACATTTCTAAGAGATATATTGCTTCAGCGGTTGAACTCTACCCTATGCTTGGCGCCCGTGTTAAAATGTATTCTCAGAGAGACAGCGATCATTACTCAGCGTCTTTAAATAATTACCTGAGTCATCTACCCGTTCATCATATACTCTCAAGAGGCTATGGGTGGATGCCTACCTATATCTTTTACACACGCATGATCATGCTGTCGTCAATTTGTTCGGAGGCTTAGCTCACGGACGTGGTTGGGTTGTGGCTCTGTTATTTATATGCATCCTCCATTTTAGCACTATGGTAAGAGTGATTTAAATTTAATTGGATAACTAGATCACATATTTCGCTCATCGATGCTTATTAAGCTATCTATCTGGCTGCTTAATAACCTGCATGGCTTCAATGACAGATATAGCCACCAATTAACTGGCACGTAATTATACGATGCATCATTTTATTCCACTAGGGTTCTTATTTGTTATAAGCATCATATCATCATCTTCCGTGTGATATCTTCCCGTAAGTTAGATTGACGAAAGACAATATTGTCTACGACCCTTACATATATCGTTATTCAGAAGCAAACGGAGTTGTATATACGATGGTCAGCATATGATAATGTGAATACAGGGAATCTCTTACATCGTTGTTCAGGATCGTGTATACCATATACCCGGGTTGGTAAGACATGTGGTTGTCAAGGTGTCCGTGGTGAGCTGGTAGTCGCTGCTGTACAATATTAGGTATAATCATGAATGCAAAATATACATGTTGTATTTGAAGAATCTGATTGTCAATAAATAATACATAACAAACCCTCGCAATTGACCCTGTCAGATTGAAGACATGACTGAACTTTTCCAAATGCAAGTTGAAGTGCCCTGGTAATAGCTGTAATCCCCGATGTATGAAAAAAATGAACGGCCATCACCCGCTCTCAAACACTCATGCTATTATATACAGTGCAGCAGATTCTCATTATCACACCAATATGATTTGATTGCAGTGAGAAAGAATGGGAGTCACACCGAACCGTAAATGCTTTTATTCATATAGACAATGTGATCAATAATGAACCCGCAATAGGTGGTTTGGTATGATTAAGGCTTGTCATTTGGCCGTGTGTATCAATAGTTACGACGGTATGCAAAAACTGCACATGCACTCACACGCATTTATATTGACGAACATAACATGCATTCTGCAATAAAACGCACACTGTATATACACATTCAATAAATAATGCCCAGTGCAAGTATACAATTATGCAGAAGAGCACCTAATACGTTGTAACGTGTAATATCGACACATTTTCTTGATCCTAGATCGATGCGCCCTCACTGTCAACACTAGGCACATTCACAAACACATAGTAAGGGATTATGTCATTGTTCAGATTGCTGTATATATCTGCTGGCTTAAGGCTGCCCACTCATTACTGTCCATTGCCTTTCGACTGCTATTCAAGCCCCTCAAGTCTTGCTGATGATATAACAATACGATCATCTGCTTGATCAAGGGATTAAGCCACCATGATCAATCTAGCCTTCGTTGACGTCGGCAGTTGGCATGGAGCTGTAGATTTGGATTTACAGGATCTGCCGTTGAACACTTAGTATGTCTGCATATGACAGAAAGGACGATGATGCTTAACGGTTCACTTTACATGCCGATTTTAATACTGCGCCGCTATACATTTATCTAAATTTATTGCCAATAACTAGACGAATCATTAACTTGCCTAATTCCCTTTCTTTCTCTTTTCAGTGAAACATTAATGCCGCTGCATAGAAAAAGATCACCAACACTTCTCTGTCAGTATCCGTTTTCACAGTGCTAAGTATCGTGTTATATGTGCATTAATTGCTTCTCTGTCAGTATCCGTTATCATAGTGCTAAGTATCGTGTTATATGTGCATTAATTGCTTCTAAAGTATTATTTACATTCAGGGCGGTGGGGGGACACAGAGAAAGATATCTAAATAGCGTAATGTCCTTTACAATTACTTCAATTAAGCATGGAAAAACTACCCGAATGCAGTTCAAACTTCCAATTGTATTTGATCACTCGGTGAAGGGCACGTTCCGCGCCATTATAAGCACTTTGCCCCTTTTCCGTCATAACTGTAACAATGGACTCGACTGCCTGTATATGTCGGGACAACATATTCGGTGGATGCATCCGAAGGTAAGGTAAGTAAAGCCTTTAACGGCACACTCAATTGCGCCTAATGTATTAATCGAAAAGGGGATGTTTAGGAAACATTTCCAGTACTAGGAACAGTAACAATCAGAGCCCCGTCAATCGCTCGCGATAGTCCCATAAACTCCCATTTGGTGACGATTTTATGCATCCTATCAGTTAAATAAAATCAGACAAATAAACACAAATCTCATTGTCTAATAGTTGATTGATGAACTCATCCGAACGTTCATAAAATGACAGCAGAGCGCACCGCATATGCTAACACTACGTCACCTCATGTTATCGCCAAAATATATTCTTCCCTCAAAACATGCTAATTGCTTAATGCGTCGATCCGTTTTATGAAAACAAACTCTAGATCGATATTTGTTTAGTAAATCAGCTGCACACAATAGACGATCACGAAGCAGAAATTAAATTCACGCAACATCTGAACCAAACCTTGTTGGTTGATGAGCTTACTTTAGATTGACGTAGCATGGTAATACTACATTAAGTACAAATAGAAATGAGGGTGACTCAGGTAACGCAATCGCAAAAGTTAAATGGCTTGATTGATAAAAGTCATTGAGCTGCAATACTAAAAACAACTCTTGCATGATTGAATGTAATTGCCTCAATAAAGCCTGACATATCATGAACACACTCAACCACTCATTACTTTCGAATTACTAAAAAACCTGGAATGGACATTATGTTAATGTTATAAACTTGGGAAAAGTAAATTAGTCTGTTTTATCGCGCTTGCTGCTTCGGGCACCAGGGATAACAGACAAGTAGCAATTACCTGCGTGATAGACAGATAAGATCATACAACATGTTTATTGCTTTCAATATGACGTCCTATTGATACATTAAATGAGCGGATACTCTTTGTTAACGTTTTTTTTTTGTGCTTGTCAGTTTTCATAAGACATGTAAGCAATAAATGGTTTTAGCATAAAAGCCACAATAAGGTGTTTGTGAGCAAGTAGGGGCTTATCCTGAGCGCATAGGACAATTTTAAATGCTATGATGGGAGCATATATTATATTAGAGTGCTCATTTATCCTCCTCTTCAACTCATGGGTATTCGGCATAACATTATCTACTGCTTTATCTGTAGTTACAGTTTTTATTATAATTGATCGCAGCACTTACACCAGAAATCACTTTCCAAATATATGACGCCTGAATACTGACATCGTTATATTTTCTCTGGGAATCACATCAGTTTGCACATTGTCATAAATGCGTGTGTGTGTTTGTATATGGTGAAAAGCTGGTGTGGAAAGTTGGGCTCATAAATGATAAAACTGGAGTAGGATATAGTCAGATGCAGGTACAATCGCGAATTCAGAAATTTTGAAAGAGGCGGCCTGATACTGTAACACGGCAGCCTTGATGGAATTTGAAAGAATCTGACATAATGCCCGAAATTGCTGAAAAACAATGACAATGCATGTATCTGTGAATCACAATCGATGATTATATAACTTCTTGTTTATGCTACAGCTTATTTCCGTGAATGTGTTGGCGGGTTTGAAACATAGGTTAGCATCATATTAATCATGGCTTAAGGGTTTGTTTATTCATAAGTTTAAGAGCACTTATTGTGTAATTTACGCTATATAAAATAAATTATTATTATTTTAAGTTATTTGCAGTGAGCGATCAATATATCAGATCGTTTATGTTGTATATAAAAAGGAATTCAATTGATCATCAGCGGCATTCCTTCAAAGAATCCTCCAATATGAACTGTGTGCAGATTAACGAGATGACTTTCCATCACCTATAAATTTCTTGTGCGATTTCAAATATTTCACATGTTATCACAACAGATCGTTCGAAGAAGAGAACACATCCGTCATTCTCTTGACGCATTGTAAGTAAAAAACATTCTACAACAGGAGGCCAACTCTCTTGACAATTGAAGATTCTACTTGAAGCATAGCACCTGCAGTGAAGCAAAGCTATATTATTTAGCGGATATTGATAGCAACGTCTCTGTGACAAATACGCTTGCAGTGCCCTCTCATATTTCCTCTAACACCCTGAAGCATCCGCACCAATTCATCTAGGTAGACGTCGATCCTATTTGAGCGGCAGATTTGATTTAGGTTGGTCGTACGGATTTCCGGCCAAGCTGCGTAATCTATCATTGCCGTGATGTTGCTCTGCAGCAAATATCTCTGCGAATATTTTATGCTGCAGTTCATTATATTCTTCATGACACCATATTTTTTCTGTAACTTAGTAGCAGTTATATAAGGGCGTTTTAATCCAAAAATTATCTACATAGAAGCGCTTGATAGGCTGAAGGCATTCACTTTGGCATATAAGAAATCATGGAATGATTAAGAAATAAGATCGTTACTGTCGTGGCTTCGTTAACATTAACATATTGAAAAGATTATCTATAATACGATCGATAATTCCCGCACAATCAACTACTCGTTATATATACATGAGAGCGTTTGATTGGATAGAATAAGAATGGCGTCTGAGTGTCCTAAACACTAGTTATGTAGAGTACTGTGAGTCACAGGCAACGCTCTTATATATTTTCTGTTAATGAATATGAATTGCATTAATCGTTACTTGTCACTTGTAGATTGCCATCTGGGGTGACATCAATTGAATCGTAAAATAACAACAGTGGAATCTTTGTGGGCAGAATAACTTCTTGTCACATAGTTTTGTAACGTTAAATATCCAGAGCGAGATACATCAAAGACCTCCGAGGGGGATAGGGAAACGACCCGCCTCAATATTGATGCCATACCTACTCTACGTCTATCCATACCTATCTACAGCGGTCATTTTTACATTCAATGATGACCATGACGGATGGTCGCTTAGGGGCAATGCCTCGTCCTTTTACCTTTAAGCTAAACTCATTGACATTGTAATTGCGACAGTATGCCATGCTTTCTGGAGACAGATTATTAAGGCCCGTAGAAGCATCCACCTCCGTTAGCAACGCGACAACATTCAGTGCTAGGACTCACATGAGGCATTTATACTTCCATTTAAAATCCCTAAGAAGTAAGGCGCGGTTGCACAGCTATATAATGTCTGCACAGTCAGAGCAGAATGTAGACCTCTTACACAAAAAACTTATTCACGAACAACTTTTGATTGTTGCTTGGTCGCCCTGATTGGCAGAATTTGACATACATACATACATACATACATACATACATACATACATACATACATACAGACATACATACATACATACATACACATACATACATACATACATACAGACATACATACATAGACATACATACATACATACAGACATACATACATACATACATACATACATACATACATACATACATACATACATACATACATACATACATACATACATACATACATACATACATACATACATACATACATACATACATACACATACATACATACATACATACATACATACATACATACACATACATACATACATACATACATACATACATACATACATACATACATATACATACATACATACATACATACACATACATACATACATACATACATACATACATACATACATATGTGCTTGCATACATACATACATACATACATATACATACATACATACATTCCATTTATATCATTCTCAACAAAGGTTTAGGTGACTGCGGCAAGAGCAGCGACATCGGCTCACAATGTCAGAGAGCTTCTTTGACAGCATTCTATTTATGAAGATGGGTAACATTGAGTGAGAGCGTGTATGACATTCTACCCATTATCAGTGAGTAATCGGATCACATTACTGTCAATGGCGCAGCCACTTGCTTCTTTGTGCCCTGTGACCGATGGCAATACTTGCTCGCTATCACAATCATCCTCATCCATCTCCATCTCAGTGTAACCTCATTATTGAAAGCAGCAGACAATCTAAGTTATCTCCTCTCACTGTCAGTTTACATTCTATCAACATGTCCTGGTCACAAGGGATGTTATTTAAATCATTTGAACTATAACTTTGGTGTAGGCAAAGGTAGTTAATGACGCCGTGTGTCGATCTCACTGAGTCTTATATACTTATATGGCAGACTAATGTGTGGTAGAATGTCCTCTAGTATTACTTCCACGATGAATAGTGGCCATGAAATGGTCAGAGCCGTAAAGTTTATATGATGGCACCATGTCGTGTAGTTTTCCAAAGCAACACAAGCTTTCGTACGAGTATAAGACACGGTAACTATATTTTTGCAGCTACAAATGACGTTTGCAATTAGTATATCTGATACAAAATAGTGCCTACAATTGAAAAAACAATTGATGTAATATGCGATATGAATTGTTTGTTAAATAGAAATGCTCACTTCCCCAGATGCCATCACAGATGAAAACTTCTAAGTTATAACCCGGCTGACGGGACGCTATTTGTGTCGATAAATAACGGAACATAAGGAGAGAAGGCATTCAATCTTTAGAGTACCTCATGGCGGAGTTCTAGAGCCGAAATTGTTCATAATTTATCCCACATGGTGAACTTCTGCGTCAAAAAACATACCATACCAAATTGTATGCTGACGATTGCTACTGTGTATATATTTTACGCCAGTAAGTGATGACATCAACACAGCAGTGAACCACATCAGTCAATTAGGGGTCTCGTATGAAGCAGTTGATGACCCCACGAGTGGTTTGTGGTAACAAAATAATAATGGAAGCACATTTTCTTCTTCACAAATAAACCGCCTCCATAATGGGTCCCATGCAACGTGACCACAACATTTCCGTTATCGCAAGTCCCCATTGGCTATCTATTAAACAGCGTGTATCATTTACGATCGAAAGTACCCGTCTCAACGAGAACAGCAGCACGGCAACTGTTCTGATCGCCAAATTTGTTCCGCAAACGTATGTCTTTTGGCAATTGGTGGACTTGTTATCAGCCTGTGTCCATCAGCTCTATGGAACAAGCTTCCTACTTACATTAAGAATGCGACGTTAAGTTAACAGACGGATATTATTGCCATTAATTGACCAGCATCAGAACATCAGCTCTTTTGCTGTTGCGAGGTTCAGCATCTACACTTTTAGTCATTAATTGCGTCAAAACCTAATGGAATATGGACAATATTAGCGTCGTCAGCCAGCCGCTCATTAATATTTAGTCTGTACACCACATTCGAGATTAAGAAAAACAACTCGCTTTTGCATTGGACAACTGCTTTGTATATAAGATAGTGATTATGACTGATGTTACATTAACTAGGGTAGCAATTCGCCATGGAGATGATAACTGAATACTGAATACACGAACTTACCTCGGATAAAAGCATCAAATTTCCACACATTGACTGGCAATCGGCGCCTGCGTCTTAACAAAAATAAGAAAGCATATAAGGCGCTTTCTGCAACTGCCTTCGCAGCCACCATTTTCAAAATCAGCATGTTTTGTTTATTAATGTATGTGTACAGTCTATCGTGTTAATAGCGGATGAGATTGGCCCAATATATGCATAAATAAAAAGACAGCTAACGTACGATGATCATCATCATGTTGATTGCTGATCTTCGTTTTGTTCTATTAAGTATTTCCTCTGGTTGGTGTGACCAAAATTAGCTGCAACCCACAGTCATCAACATTATTGCTTTAAGCCTGCGACGAGTGCGCACTAAATGAGCCACTGGGCGTCATGTTAGAATCAGAGTCACCTTCATCCACTTCTGTTAGATGCCTGCTTGGTTCCGAATGGGAAGATATAGTCATTTCATTAAACAACGCTTACTTCTAATGAGCAAGAGCTCATAATAGTAACAACGTCTGGTTCACCGCTGAGGCAATATCTGGAGGGCGTGTGCAGACTCCTGCCACACGATGAACGATAACTTTTAACTGCTGTACCTGTTTTTTTATCGACATATCAGCAGCATATATTATGGCGGATATCGGTAGCATGACGGCACATCGGCTGTACAATTGTACATGACGTTTAAGCGTTAAATGCTCGATATAGTTACAGCATACGGACCATTCATTTGACCTTGTAAAGAAGCCAAATCGCCAATGCCGGCCATTATCATGTCTTTGACGTGCTGGACGGATCAAAAATGAGAGCTCCAAATTTATTTCTTTCACAAATGCAAATTCTGCATGGCGCTAAGCTTATGCTGTTATCTGACAATTGTGAACCACTGATTTTGCCGAACTAAGTGAGTGGTAACATCGCCAAGATTCAATCATGTTGCTAGATTGCATGCACACAATCACACACTCGTGTCCGTAAAAATAGAGCAAACACATGCATATACGGCCACATAGGTTCACATTTACTTAACCACCGTCTCACACCCATACGTTTATACACGCTATAATACGCTTAATATGTGCGCCTTATATATGATGTCATGGGTGCTTCGAGTGGTAAAAAGGTATTTTTGCTCCCGATCACAACGTCTTTCATATATTCAAAGTCTAATTGCAACATTGCCGATAGACACGTGGTGGTTGCAAATCTGTCAAGTGTAACAATTCAAATCTGAACTCCCTTTTTCCGATTCTAATAGTGAATTTAGCAACGTAAGAGGAGAACTGTGTTCTAATGAACAATATTACTATACACTTATTATTTGCTCACAGCAAAGCCGACATGGTTGACCTCAAATCAGTCAAAATAAGGCACTTGCAAGATAATAACGCAGTTTACAGCTTATTGTAATTTTCATTGTATGCCATTCGCTGAGGGGTACTTATGGCTCACTATTGCGCAATAGAACCGGAACGTCGGATAGCTTGAAATCAAATTAGGCGGATGCGGATGTACATCCATCTTCGTTTATATTACCTTTAAAATCACATCGCGACTAACACAACTCATCATTGCATAGGAAAAGTTCTATAAATTGACATTATCCGCGGCTTAATATCTACTTTAAGTATTGATGATGATGGATGCAACATTAAATACGGAAAATGTAGCCTAAAAAGCGAGTCGTTATTTTCAGAAACAGCATTAATAAACCCCATATTACAAGCGCAGGCTTAAGTTGGAAGGGCCTTATATACATAACAGTGAAACAGTTGTGTTATTGGGATGAAGAGTAACTTATGGATGCATTTAAATATGCAAACAAAGCATTTTGTCACAAATATTGGCAATACTCAAATCATTATATGGTCGAAGCATTATCAAAAATACGGGTAATAATCTCCATTCAATATGCATGGCGGCTAAAACATAGTATGTGTGTTGATCTGATTTTATTATACGCAGAGACAGAAGGGGTTATTGCCAATAAGTAACCAGCTGTAGCCAAGTATAGCTAACTTAAAGGATGCATTATTAATTTGGATAGGTTCAGTTAACTGCCACTGAAATAATTTGTTATATATGCACATAAATTGATAGCTCTGATGACCATGTCTTTTTCTCACCATTGGTGTAGCTATTGATCTGTTCCGATTTCCACCAGAGATACGATAAGAGAGTTTTGAAGCAGCCATAGTGAATGCTTAACATGCCATATTGGCAGTGTTGAGGTCTGCGCAGACAGGTCTTGTAATTACATTGCTATGACTCATACCTTAACATTAATATGTTCTGGGTCCTCTTAATAGCTGACGGCGCTTTGCTACCTAATACACAACTTACACAATGGTAATACACAAGATCGATGAGCATAATCACTAGGCGATCCCTTGCTACATGGCAGTCAGCGCCCGCGTGTTTTTACATACAATCCCTGCGTATCTAGTGTGTTTCTGCAATTGCGTTGGTTGGCTGAATACTGATGACTGTACATAGGATGCTCAATACCTTCAGGTGCTTCTTATTTGATATTTAACACGACCGGTTAATTGGTTTGTGGCCGTTTGCTCACCGATCTACATTGTTTTACTCGTCACAGTAACTGCAAGATTGGATCCAACCTTCGCTGTCTTTTAATGAAAATAATAGTTCGTGCATTACAATCCCAATATGTTCTATTCATGTATGCAGCAATATAACGATGCATAGTCGATGACCTAAATCATAGTTAGGCTGTATGGAAGCGAGTTAATACACAGTGTTTTATGCATCATGAAGTCATCGCATGTTCTGCCAATCATATAATGTCCTAAACTAATGTTGTTCGTTCTCCGTTGAAATATCATGGCATAATTGTCGGGGTGTACAATCTACTGTGATCTTGTACTGCCCATATGTATGATGTGTAATGGGCCAAGGAGAGCTTCTTTGTGCCCATCGATCGTTGAAAGAGTTGTCCTATATTGGCTTTCAGTGTATATGCACCGTATTTGATTTTAATATTGGATGAGGCAAAATCTATATGCATGAATCCGAAGACGTCTGTTTCATACTATTCGTGACCTGTCAAAGAAAACATCACTAACAGTTACGAAACGCAAGCCGCGGATTGTGCAATGTGAGCCCATGTCCCAAAAGGTAACGTTGTTGTCTACCAGTCGTGTTAACAATGCCACACGATGCCATCCGTCACTCTCCAATGTTGCATTCTGGCATGACTAATCCTAGGTTTAAGAGCCAGTTGAGAAACGACACGTTGGAGAAGTTGTCTGCATTATCAATGACGGAGGAAAACGGGTAACGGTAGTGAGGGAGGGTCGTTAAGGTGACTCAAGGTATAACCCGTTGGGATACTGAGTAATGACTATGTTGTCCTAATGCTGATTGCATTACGCTTTGCAGTAACCTCTGTTGGTGGCAGCATAATCGATGGTCATTTAACTACTCGCTGCAAAATATGCTGCGGATTGTTAGAATCTACTTACCATGTCCCAAAACCCACGGTGTTTATTCACGCATTTCTATTGTTCACGCCATTCGAAGCGAAATGTGCGCGGGATGGCAGGGACGACTTGTAAGAGCCAGTTTTAAACGACACGTTAGACAATATGGCAGTTTCGGAACAAAGTCCGGTATCCATTTTAGTCAAATCCAGGATGTCCAATATGCTGCTTTTATTTTTACAAGATAAACAATTGGTTTATTCACAATGAAATCATAAAAGGCAGACCCATAAATCTCCAGGATGTCCATGCTGCATTTTGTCAAGATAAACAATTGGTTTATTTGCCTCAGTGTGACTAATAATCTAACGATATTACACCAATGTGTCTCACTTACTTTGATGGTGATATAATATTTAAAAGACAGAAAATGACTGTCGCGTTAGATTATCAAGACAGAGATAGCTGCGATCCCCCCGACTGCCCTCTGCAGCTGCGCCAGCTCCATTTAAACCATGAGCTGTCTGCATTATTTATTGAGGTGCAAATACCGTAACAGTCTGAAAGATTCGAACCTGGCAATACTTATGCTCCCCAACCCTTATTTTCACTTTCAGTCGTTTGTGTGATGCTTGATTATGTTTATTCGTGGTCGATTGTATTAGACAGTTGATTGAAATATCTAGGATTGAGTTGCATTGCTTTGTTAGCTGATCCGCCTTAATGATGCACCTGGTGCTCCTCCATCACAAATGACTAAATAGTAGACGGTGAGCGTGTATATCTTTCACAAATTACTAATATGCGAGACTTGAACAATATCTACTGGGCAGCAAGTACCATAACACAGTTCAGTGCATAAGAAAAAGTAAGCGAATAATAAAGACATGAAGTGCCTCGCATATGCCACCTGAAGTGCAATTGCAGAGCTGTTATCTTCAAGGCAGTTGATTGGAAAGTGTGGGCTACAGCGGTGTTTACAGCCAAGGCTCTTGGAGATTAGTTATGATTATCATCGTCCTTTGCAAATACGATGCCATTTAAACAGAAAAACAGCAATGCTCCTTCTAAAATTGTCATCTTATAATGATAAAGTGAATCACTGGCGTTAGACATTACATCCAAATTCGAGGTGATATATTGGCGGTGATGTACGAGGATCACCATGCAACTCTAATTTCCATCGTCCTCTGGGTACAGGCCAGGTTCAAGATAATTTTATGAGCAGACAACCACGAAGACAAATGTGCGTTTGAGTCTAAAAGGCCTTGCATATCCACCCGTGAATTTATTACATCAACATCACTATCCATATGCAAATAAAGTGTAATTCAAAATTGCATGCCTATGAACGCGCACTTTAAGACCTAAACCACATAACAATTACCCCTCTCCTTTGCACTTTCAGGAACAATGCTTCTGAGCGCAGATGCTGACCATACAACCTTTGCCTCGCGAGGCCATACATGCGGCAACAAATGGTTGCATTGTTTGGCAGTGTGTTTGGTATCGTTACCAGTTTGACTTTATTTGGCCGAACACGTCAGTCAATGTCGGCTTGGGATAATTATATATGTCTTTGGCTAATTAATTAGTATTGAAGGCAACTCTTGTTATGTATTGGGGAAGTTACAAATACTACCACGGCTACAATCTAACTAGTCATAAAAATAACGTTTTGTCGAACCTCAGACCCGTATGAAGCAATTATGCTTAATGTCATGCATCAAACCAAGTCATGATGCATTACTCTCACAGCGACACAAGTGTACCTGCAACCGTTTAGAACAGCAACATTAACTAACTTCGGCAAATGATATGGTTCCAATGCAACAATAACTAACGTCTTTTTATTGATGTAGTTCCAATATCATCAGCATTGTCAGTAGTTCACACATATAATTGTGGCTGTGGACTTCCTGGAACCACCACGAAACAGTAACAAGATCAGTACATCACATCCTATGCATCAACACCTTTGCATTTAGCAGTGCCGTCTGACATGGTAAACATGATGATAACAGGCTCATCCGTGGCACGGTAATTGCGTTAACAGAATATGTATGTCAGCACGGCGGTAGGTTATATCTTCATTAGGTATGATATTGGTGATATAACGTGGAATTCAGTTCGTCATTGATGAATATATTTTCCTTGTAGCCTTGGATGATATTAATTATATTTCCTAAGTGGTGGCCGTCGTCTCGTGGGCTATGGTTGTATTAAGTAGATTAACAGGATGGCATCTTGTCACATCAACGAAGTTTATGCGGTTGCTAATATCCCATAGGTGATCAAGTAAGACATGGATACAGCAGAATTGTCTCAGGCAGCAGCGCAGCGTTGAATGTTGTTGTCATGTGTTATGGCATTATCATGGACGGCACAGTGATTATAAGTTGCTAGAATCTGTGGATCTGCGGTGTTGGTATGTATATTACATGCTTGATGTATGTATATTTGTATACATATATGTGTGTATATTTTTATATATGTATCTATGTATGTATGTGTGCAAGTATGTATATATGTGTGAGTACGTTTTTACGTATGTACGTATTGTTGCTGATCAATAAAAAAAACCCATCATGTTTAGATCACAACCAAACCACACATGCGTGTCTTTTCGTATGAATTGCGATCACCTTTTGAACACTCAATAAATTGTATGTGACATTTTTGACCATTTCAACCTGGTCCGTTTCTTACCCTGTAATTCACAGGTAGCTATTTTGTCTCAAAAGACTTTTTGACGCAGGTAACGCATAGCAATCAAGTGCCAGATAGCTGATGTATCGGTTCTCTCGTGCGATCTCATGTCTTTCAAAGTGATAGCATCCAGCAAGAACTCCATGGCAGCTAAAATACTGCCCCATATAACTCTCATTTGACGCCAAACATGTGTTATAAGGCACTCTGAGGGCGAATATTGGTTGGCAGTAGTGATATTTCTGGATGGATTAGAACACCTTTTAGTTGTATTCTTACTTTGATTGAAGGATAAGAACGCAATTCTATGAACAAGTCATTGCTTTATAAACTTCTGCAGAGTTATTTTTGTAATATCTTAAACCGGCAAATCAAATTATATAGCGATTATGAATGAGTCATTCACACTACGTCCTAGGATTTTACAGTATAAAACACGTTGGGGAAAAAATCAGAGATAATTAGGGTCATGAACCTGACGATCATATAATGATTCACAAATATCATTACCGGGGACGTTCCAGTGTTCTGGTTATTTAATGGGGAATCTGCATGCAAATTTAAATAGCTCATCAACAAAATCGCGACATACATTTCGTGTCAGTAAGAAAGTGTCGGGCGTTTGTTATATGTTTCGTGCGGCTCTGAATCATTGACGCAGCTGCGAACCTCATTCATTATTAACATTGCATACATGTCGCGTTGCAGTGTTCTTGTAAGCTTACGATACTAATAATAAGTCAATATTAGTACCGTAATTGTTGAAACCACTAAATGTTATAGGCCGCATTAAGTGGGAAATTTTATGGTTATGGGAACTTGTGGAATCGGCGACAAGCAAATGCAAGATGTATTGATTTTCTTTATGCACAAGCCATCGACATCGCCATAATGATGTCCCGCGACGTATAAAGCTATGTTATATGGCATGCGTCCATTCATAGCTTTATCCTACGATTGAATATTTATTGCATAGGACAGTTAGAGACGAGTCAAGTATAGTAAGGCTCGGCTGTTTGTGAATCAACGCATATCTATTACGTCAGCATAAACTGCAGTTATAACATGGTAATATAAAGATCACTATTCTCATCACATGGACTGAAGAGAATAGGAAGACGAAAAAGATCTTGCCTTAACGCTGCTGAAATTCATACAATTATCGAAAACCAAAAATTGTGACACGTTGACAAATGGAAATAATGCATCTGACATCACCATATCCGTATATATTTGAAATATGAATCGCATATATCTTAATTAGTATGACATTTGCTTTTGATGATTTCATTTATGCGTCATTGGTATTAGATTACTTAAAGAATGAAGAACAAGTTCATTTGTTCAGACAGCTTGTTTAAATGCACGAAGATGTGTTAATGTGTAGCTGCAACAGCATATGTATGACAACATATATATACAGTATGAATTGACTGCTCTATGCAAAAACTAGTGTTATATCAGATGTCTACCATCAATGTATTGCTTGCGAAAGGTTTGGATAAAAGGTGTAAAAAACGCCTAATATATTCGGGTTGACGTCACCAGAACATTGGGGCGCTCGTCATAACGCATATGATCGTTGCCATGTGGCTATTTGTCGATGGTTAACTCAAAATGCAGTGTCACAGTGCAAGCAACGTAAAAAAGCCGTTGGTTTTAAATATCAAATAAATACTGCTGGAGGGAACAAATTAAATAAACAGCTGATGCGGTGGCAGACATAGTTCTCAGTAAGAGCGCGATCATCTCCATCAGCGCCGTTGGCAAAGCCGAATATTGAATGTTTGCATCCCATAAATAAATGCATGATCCTTCGAACGCTCCGCTGCTATTAAAGCTGTTGTTAATGCACGCAATAAAGCTACGTAAGAAGACGAGCGACGCCACAGCAAGCACGCTCATGTCGATGCTTGTGCAATATTTACAGCGAACGCGGTTGTGACAGGACCTCATTTCTTAGAAGCTTTATCTCACAATGCGTAATTGTAACGAGCGGGGCACCCACGATTCGACACGATCTGATTCTTGTGGCTGTAATCAATTCCGGGTTTGACATTACCTTGTTTGATCTACTGTCCTAATTCTATCATATATATGTCTACCGTATTCAAGCGAGGCACTCAACTCGTAGTGGAGCGAGGGGTGCATCCGTGATATTGTGGGTAGTATGTTGTATGTATTATGTATGTAGTATGTATGTATGATAGTATCTGGAAGTACCATTGTCATGACCATACTTATGTACTGCACTCATGGCGAGAATGCCTTGTTAAGATGCTGTTTTATTGTCATTGTAATCACAAGGAAAGCGTCATGAAATATATCATCGGCAGCCAATCGTGATATTTTTTTATTCATTCTAAGTTGGACGATAATTTGTCGTTTACCATTTATTTTTTGGTCAGTTACTATTCTCCCTTACAAAAGTGGCTTATTTTAATCTCAGCAAGCAGAATTTACCAGCCATATTTAAATTATTTGTGTCGTTTATAATTATGTTAATTCAGTTACAAAACGTTTGGTTTCAGCTCATAACGGAAACGCTTATGACAGACCAGCTTCTTATTGAGAGCACATCTGTCATAGCTTACGACTCTGTCGTTCATTGCTAGCTCAAATTTCCCCAATCCAATATATGTATATCGTACCCTGGTTACCCGGAAGAATCTTCATCCATGATTCGATAGATTCGGCTCTCTCTCTCTTGCCATAACATCAATACCAGCCATTTCTAGATCCAACGATCAAATGGTACTTTTTATGTATGCTTGTGTAGGTGGTGCGATGATAGCAATCTCCTAATTCCTGCAGGTTAACCGCACGAAACCAAGATAAATTGGTCGAGGCGCACGCGTGTCTGTAGGCACGATTACGATAAACGATATTATCACTGTTTTAATAGGCGAAATTCAGCTTCTTTAAATGAAACACCCTGCCCAGTGCAACCCGGCAGCTGTTTATGGTTATAATCGTTCCGAGGCAGTAAGTTTAATAGCGATGAGCCAGTGCAAACGCATACAATTGCAAACCCAAACACATCAACTAACAATGTATAAGGAATAAAACCTGATATTAAGTGGGGCATCTGTAACTTGCATAGGCGCAAAACCATGTATCTAGCAGTGGTTTGTTTTATACCGTCATAGAACTTCATTAATCAGTCAACTCTTCCGATGCTAACGTATTACAGCGGGTCACTTAAACTAAAATCATCAAAAGCACACTGGATAGTTAATCCCGCGTTACGAGTAGTTGGTGGTAGAGGTGGTAACAGTTACTACACCTTGAAGCCTGTGCCGATGATGCAGAGATTTCTTATTGGTTGAGGCGATCGCGTTCCCGAAGGGTCCAAAATCTGTGCTTTTACGGTAGATGCTATGAATAGCACACATCGCAGGTAATGTTTTCACATATTTGACGTGTGGAGGCACGAGAAACTCTCTCGGCGTAGTTATAAGTATTTTGTTTACACTGACTGAATACTTACAGAGGTTTGGGTGCTCTATTTCCATGTAGTTGCTTCATAATGAAATGTAATGCCATCCGCAACTGTTCTCAATGGTTGTATTCTGAACAATGAATGGAACCCATTTAGTATCCTCTAGGTGAATGATCGCTTGTAGCGTTCCAATGAGATATGTGTTATGTTAACCAAGTGGTGTAAGTTGGTCAACACGGAACGGCTTTAATTGCAATTCGATATCTGATACAATAATACAGCTGCACTTAATATGTGGAGGTCAATACGTTAAGACCCGATCCTCAATCTAGACTACATGGCCTTATATAATCGAGCAAGATCAGCTTGTAGGGTGTTTGGTCAAATATATCAGGCTTACTTACATGATAATGCCCAGAAACACGTAACACGAATGCATGCGATCAACTCATTGGTTTTGTTTTTGGAATGGCCGAATCAAATAAAACCTAAATAGCGACTTGTTGATTGCTTTCCCGTCGGACAAAAAATAAATCCCTTCGATGTATATCCTGCTATACTCTTAGTGGATTTCATGTGTATTTAATATAATAACAGGAAGATTTTATGTTCCATCAAACTGTTTGTTGCATAGAAATTATTCCAGACAAGATAGCACGAGACATATGAACATCAAACATATTGAGCCTCAGTCTTGATTTTATGCTTGCTGTCCTCGTCGCCAACGCCGTTGTATATATACACATATCTGTATTAGACCCACATTCTTAGAAAAGAAGATGATTTTAAGATATGGTTTCTTGATATGTATGTCGCAGTCGCATTATTATTTGTTATGGATTGTGCCACAACCTGTCAAACGTGAAATAATACAATTTTAAATCTTCACGTGAGCTGGTCAGCTATGTTGTTGAATCTTCCTCGTGGCGCAAGGTAAGATACGCCACATCGTTCCATAGGGGCGAAGCTGAACATGTACGAAACCGACCGTGGAGATACAACATTTAGATGTAGAATGACGTACGACGACTGATGTTTATTGAGAGTTTGAAATGGCTCGATGTTGCATCTTTTGAAATAGCCTCACAGTTTAATGTATGGTATCAGAACACCGATGCCAAGCAGAAAATAGGTGCTTATTCTTATAACTGCCACAGTACTGGACGATAACCTGTTGTTAACATGGTTTTCCTGTTGAGGTTAAATTCCTGACAGGGCTTCTGGTGTCATATCACAGCGATGATACAAGTTTAAAACTATACAGATTATCCTTCCGTAATTGATTTATAGTGAGGCTAACGCCGACGTGAGCTGCGAACCTTTAAATGGCGGATGGATTGTGGCAATAACTTCCTTCCGGTGATATGACATTCAAAACGGACGATATTTTAAACTGCATGGCAATCACTCACAATGTTTCCGTCATGTAATGCATAATATTGCATACCATATCGCTTTATGGCGAGACCACAGTTTAAAAAGCAAGTCGCTTTGTAAAAGCTAAATTTGAAACTCTCTTCACTTATGAAATCAGATGAACTATACATTATCTAGGTAACCAATCACCGAAACTTACCGGTCCTAAACTGTAACTGTACATGCGATAATTGCTCGAGGCCAATATTTGATGGCCCAAGGATCCTCAACATTTGCCATATTGAAATCAAACCCGCTATAGCTGGTCGATGATATCATTGATAAATGTGTTACAGCTATAAAAACCCATGATCAGAGCCGGCTGACAGGTTGCACAATGCTTGAGATTCTTCAACGTTAGTTAGCGCCATAACTTTCGAATGTTTTGATAGTCTAATGACGCCAATTTCATATATGGCCTGCAGTTACGCATACATTTGCATTTAATAGGTCGTTCAATAAGGGGAGAGATGGTTTACTTAATGCAGAGGGCAAAGCATCGGCAAATGTCACGCTGTGGTACAAAAAGCCGCCGTATGCGGGCACATATATATGGCTGACCACATCGCTACTAGATGTAGTTGTGAATGAGCTGCTTTGAAGTGAGTTTATTCTAGGTTTTATATTTCAGTGGTGAGTAATTGAAACATTGACCCCGAATAGGATACTTCACTTTAGGATATTTGGCAACGAGCTGAGACGCACAATTAAATGTGGTAATATTCTACATTATCTTCAGAGCACAGTCCTTTTGCTGACCATTTTATTTTGATAAACCGATATTTCCATCCGTTATTATACAACGATGTTAGAATAATGATGCAAGCATTATATGTGATTCTCTAACTCGTGTAATAGGCATGATATTTCACTTTAACTTTCACCACGAAAACAATTGCAAATAACCTGGCGAAGATTTATCTAGATAAGTTGCTGATGACCGGAACAGATTCGTTCACTCCAATGCTTCCGCATCTATTAATCCGAGCCATTTGTATTTGATGGCGTCACTAACTTTAAATCAAATAAGGGAAGAGGCGGCATTCTGGTGCAATAAGTTATACAGTGCTAATTTGCATACATCTACGGATATCACTGAGCTAGTTATATTGGCGTTCCCCTAATAAAATGGTGGATAAAAGACGGGAACAATTGTCATCTATTGACAAGCATTTCGTCAACGAGCGTGAGGGTGTTTGCTGTTGCAAGGCTTGGCACCCCTGTCCTCAACGGCGTTTACAGTGAGTAGTTTTGTTGCGTCAACGATTCGTGGAATATTGACCATGTATGCGCCGTCAGTCAGCCGGTCATTGATGCGATGCATATAGTAAATACTTAACACTGCCTTTTCGCAGTCTAGTATTTGAAACAACTGTTTGATAAAATACCAATACAGCCATTTGTTCTTGGTAGGAGTTGCACCCTGAAGGAATATTGTGATCGTTTGGCAGGGTTTTTACATCATCACCAGTCGTGCCCATCAACAATTATCAAACAACACGGTAATTGTTCCATTACCAGCCTTAGGGATTGTTAAAAGAGATCAATGGAGAATGTCACGTCCGAATGTTCCACTATGGATCTAGCAATTCAATGGACAAAAGGGTAGGATGGTCCGGAACCCACGTTTATTGAGTTAAATTTCTGAATAAAAGCATAAAGCCTAGTAAGGTGTTTTATTAGGAAGATGATATGAATTGAATGCGATTAATCTAATATGTCAGAGCAGTACCACTAATCTTGCTTCATCATATGCCTTGCATTTGTTAAAGCGTTTTCCTGGCTGTGTTAAACTGCATAGGATATATGCAGCCTACTAACGAGCAATTAAAGCAGATAATCAGACATTTGTAAATAATGCGGATGTTGATTCACATCAATCGTCACAAACACCACATTTGAGATGGAGAAAGATAGCTTGTTTTTGCTCTGCTTTGAATAAATTGTATCCGCTGCTGATTCGGTTCTTAAGATAATTAAGAGGACTGATTTAACATTACCTAGGGTAGGAATTCGCTACAGAGATGTTACCTGAATGCTGAAAACAGGAGCTTCGCTCAGATAGGAACATCGAAAGGGCCACACCACAAGCGCAGCTATAAGATTAAGTTCACTGTAACAGGAGAAAAACAAGAGCCAACAAAACGCAGATAGACTCAAACATAAACGCCACATTTGTCAAATTGTAGTCAAAGGACATAAAAATAACGTCGTTGTTACATGTGCCAATGTTTAGTCCGTCATAGGGTTATCTTTCAAATACTTGTAGGCATATATACATATAATTTGAAAACTGGCCTAAACACGTGTGTTTCTCTGATGGTAACATATGCAGTAACAGAAGGGGCTATTTCCAATCAGTAACCAGCTCTCGCCCACTACTAATTTGATTACGTTTAGCTACCCCTCGCGAAAATAAGGTGCTATATTTACACATACATTGATAGCTCTGTATGGACGTAGTGACAATGTGTTGCCAATGCATGACCATTTACGTAGCCACTGATCTGTGCCGATGTGACAAACGGAGAGGAGATGGGGCAAAAAGAGAAGCTTAGCAAGCGAAGATTACCAGCAGGAATAGCAGCATAAAGGTTTGAAGCAGCCATGGTATATGCTAAGCATGCCATATTGGCAGTGATGTCGCGGATTAGACAGGTCTTGCAATTATATTGCCATAACATAACATTAGTATGTTATGATTCATCCTTAATAGCTTACAGCACTCCGCCAACACAGGAGATCAATGTGGAATAATTACACTTTGTCAATGCAGCGATAGTTCTTGCACCATACTTATTGTATTAACATCAATTAACTAATGTTAAGAAGTCTCGCGTTTATGGGACCAGTTTTACGGCAGCCTCTTTATGGGAGCTTTAAGTGTCTGGGTCTATATCATAACGCGCTCATCAGCTAGATCGAGGGGCTTATAAAACCAAAACAATCTACATCTTAACTATGTCTGCAGGCGGACAGTAACTGTGAATTTGGCTTAACTCTGTTTGCGTAAGCAGCTTTCATATAGCTGCTTAAGAAAATTTAGACAGGTGTGCTAAACAATATATAGTATACTGCGATACCTTATCTATTTACTTGCTTAATATCATGCTTGATTCGAATATGAAATGCATTTTCACTGATAAAACATTCGAATAGCTCAATGCCATATCGTAAGAACATACTGCTGTTTTCTCATTGTGTGAAGGTAGAAGCCAGGACAAGATATTGTTTCTACATTTGCCCCACGGAGCATTTGTTTGCATTATCAATGACGGCGGAAAGAGGGTAATCATCTGAGGGTCGTTAAGGTGACTTACCTTATTTCCCCTTTGAGAGACTGAGTAATGACTATGTTGTCCTGATGCTGACTACGTTGCGCTTTGCAGTTACCTTGTCGGCGGCAGCATATTCGATGATCAATTTACTACTCGCTGCAAAATAGGCCGCGGACTGTTAGATTCTACTTACCCTACCCACTAGGTAGCGTGTTGTGACCCTGTATTGTTTATTCACGACATTCCTTATCAAGCGAAATGTGCGCGAGATGGCGAGGACGACTTGTAAGAGCCAGTTTTAAACAACACGTTATCCAATATTGCTGTTTATGAATTGATACAAAGAAGACCGGTAGCATGGGCATCATGTAAGTACAAATTATACATATATACCGATACTTGCAATGCTTGCTATTATTTGTCCACATTTTATCAGTATTTCGATAGCAATAACTGGAAATCCATAAAAGGCAGAACATGTCCAATATCTAAGATATAGGATGTCCATGCTGCATTTTGTCAAGATAAACAGTTCGTTTATTGACTTCAGTGTGACCAATAATTCCACATTTGTCTTAATTACTTTGATGGTGCTATACTATTCAAAGGAACGATAAAGAATTTCGTGTTAGATTATCAAGACAGAGAAAGCTTTAGTTCCCCCAGCAGCTCTCTGCAGCTAGGCCTTGCCATTTAAAACGAGAGCTGTCTGCATTTTTTATTGAGGTGAAAATCGGATAACAGTCTGAAAGCCGCAAACCTAGCAATATTTATGCCCCCAGCACTCATTTTAGCTCTCAGTGGTATGTTTGATACCAGGTTATATTTATTTTTGATTGATTTTATAAGATAATTGATTGAAATACATACGACTTGGCTACGATGCTTTCCTAACTGATCTGCCTCAATGATGCACATTGTGCTCTCGTTTCAAAGGCGAGTTGCATACTCAAGCCCTAATCAGTTGACAACTGAACCTTGCTTACCGCTGCCACATCATCCTAGATAAGTCGTATCATTACTCTGCTTGTTGTATTGCACAATTCCATGAGCCTTTCAAGGGAATGCACAAAAATTGCAACGCCAAAGTTTATATCAGAACGGATTAAAATGTTAAACATGACCGATTAATTATTATGGTGTGCAGAGCCATCATAAAGCTTCACATATATTCATACATTCTTACATACATACATACATACATACATACATACATACATACATACATACATACATACATACATACATACATACATACATACATACATACATACATACATACATACATACATACATACATACATACATACATACATACATACATACATACATACATACATACATACATACATACATACATACATACATACATACATACATACATACATACATACATACATACATACATACATACATACATACATACACATACATACATACATACATACATACATACATACATACATACATACATACATACATACATACATACATACATACATACATGCATGCATGCATGCATGCATGCATACATACATACATACATACATACATACATACATACATACATACATACATACATACATACAGGACATACATACATACATACATACATACATACATACATACATACATACATACATACATACATACATACATACATACATACATACATACATACATACATACATACATACATACATACATACATACATACATACATACATACATACATACATACATACATACATACATACATACATACATACATACATACATACATACATACATACATACATACATTTTTACATAAATACATTCATGCATTCATTCATTCATTCATTTGTACATATGTTCAACCTTTCCACTATAGTTGACTAACGCTTCACACTTAGTCACAATTCGCATCAGAAAGGACTGAATATTTGCATTTGTCATGGTTATAGAACATTGCGCCTGGTTAAGAAAACCCTCGAAAAATAAAACTATCTTGCGGATCAATGCCTTTTTACTGTAGGACATGCATAATCCATAGCTCAGAATGACCCGGAGGTAAAGATAACAAATGAGAGCTTACTTTCTATATCCGGGCAGTTATTTCTATGTTATTCAATGCATTATTCTGAATAGTGCGTCAATGTAGGGCTAGGGCAGGGTGGCATAACTATAATTATTCTCAGCAGCTGAGTGGCAACCCACACAAAAGGTGCTGTGGGCATTAATTAGGGATTCGGGAGAGAAACTAGCTTAGAGGTCTTAACACGGGTATAATTCATGCCTCAGTCAATTACATTATTAATGTCACCCGTCATTTCTGTCGATTTGTGGCTCCTGTTTGCAACAGCATTACGTTCATACGCCTTGGATGTATTAATTACTGAATTCCTGCCGGAATACGGCACATAAATATGCTTAGATGTTGCAGTAATAGCATTGTGACGCATTTGCCATGCATAGTTAAATTATCTCTGCAAGAATTGCGTGATAACACTTTCACACGCTGTCCCGTTTGCGTAAGAAGGATAATGATATGTATTATTAGTTATTTACTTCACTAATAGTGATTTATCCGTCTTCACATTTGAAGTTGGTGTGCAAAGCTGAGATATACAAGCTGTTTTTAGCTGTGATAAGGGTAAGTTTATTTATTAACGATTTAGCTCATGTCAAACCTGTAAATAGTAGCAACTATTTTACGCTGCATGAACATGACGTATACAAAGATTATAAAAGTATTAACGAAACTAAACCGCGCTGTGTGTATACTTTAGTTACGTTGATGCTAACTCCTTACAATGGATAGATGTTCTGTGTTACCTCGTTCGATAAAACGCTTGGTTGTTACGAAATGCAAACACTCATCAAGAGGTTCATTACCTGAAAGTCCCAGCACCATCTGTCATTATTTTCGACCATGCAAACAAATAGCATCAACGTGAATGACTCGTTATTTTATGGCGTGAGAAGGTGATCATGCTATTAACACATCAAATAGCGAACGTTCTAGATTACTTTAGGAAAGAAGATTGCCTAGCCAATGTTATACAACAATTGATGAAGCAAACTCTGGTAACAAGCTGCAGCGCTACGGTTTTGATCGACAATCCTTAACAACTTAACGATGATCAATTCGATGACAGATGTCAAGTGGGCGATGACTGACAATCGCATACTTGTGTGAGACAACAATATAGCCAAGCACATTAATAGCAGATAAACAAAAGTACATGCAAATACTGGAATGTCGTTACATCGAGCGGGGGGAAATGTCGTTTCGAAGAGCCTTAACTTTGCCAAAACACGTCGCATCACGACATAATTATCTACATGAAATCACCGATTGCTGTGATAGGAGTCACAAACATTCTCCATAATGCCAGATCATGGACTCAATTTTTGACCCTAAGCGCTGCACCATATTAACTAGAGTTTGGTATTTCTGGTCTCTGCCGCTTACCACAATGTGCTCACAAGGCTGGCTAGTTAGAAGAATACTACCACTTATACGTTTTAGTGACAGGTTCCAGTTACATGATATATCAATACTCGGCTAGCAATATTTTCGTGGATTACATTTCTTATATGAGATAAAACGTTAAAAGGTAATTAGGTTTTTTTGGATATCCATTGCCCACCATCCCCTCTCCACCTATAAAGATTGTAGTATGTTTTTTCAATGGTTGCTAATGTTGGTTTGCTATTATATGCTTTACACGTGAGCAACATCCAAAGAAGCACAATAAATAAAACTTTGGAATAAACCCAATCAAGTCTCAGACAATGACGAATCGTTGATGCTTAGGCTGGACATAGTTTCAAGATTGATACGGCAGGCCATTTACTTAAACAGTCAGAAGAGAAAAGCTATTGAACGATCGATTGAGAGCAATGACCAAATAGTTCCTACAACCAGCTACTTAAGTTAGGGATTTTAAATCCACCATTGCCAATATTCCTTTACTATTAAACTAATTTGATATTTAACATGCTCGCAATCCCATATATATGAATGCTGAGTTATTTATCACGGAACGTTTGAAATATTGACTCTGCATAAATGGAATCGCTGACAATATATCGCATATGTCTTAGTGGCAAGATGTTTTTCGAGATCTTGTTTGAGATGTTCACATTCTCCTAATGGTTTTATGACAATTAGGAAGGGACTCGCTTGATCGGTTAAATACAACGACCCCACATCCACTGCATCACTAAACATACATAATTGATGTTATCCCCGATATAATACAACAAATGATTCATAATGATTATGTGAATACTGCTGGATATTGGCTTTTTTATTATGAATCAATGGATAGCCTCTTCGTTACATAAGTTATCTCTATATGCTTGCTCATGGTGATAGATACGCAATTGCATACAACGGATGCAGCGCTCCGTTTGCTCAGGGCCTCATTGCACGACACGTCTTAGAAAAACGTAAACGTATTAAGCAACAAATCGGGAGCCCTTCAGTTTGAACAAATTGTTTTCACGAAACTTATTATAGACCTGAAGGTAGCTAAACTACTTAGCTAATAAAGATCATCGATGGAATATAATTCGCATATATTATAATTAGCATCGATTTCACGCTGCATTTTACGATTTTATTAAGCGTTATTTGTATTAGATTACTTAAAGCATGAAGAACATGCTAATTCATTCGGACAGCTTATATTGATGCATCATGGTGTGCTTTTGCGAAGTTGCAACAGCATATGTGTATATATAAAAAATATATATATATAAATATATATATATATATATATATATATATATATATATATATATATATATATATATATATATATATATATATATATATGTATATACATATATATACATACATACTCGTCGGCCTCGGTTATGTTATTGTGGTCTCTTATATATCCATCAGGAGCGCGACAATAAATAAAAGCGCACGTTTCCCGGACACAGGCGGCTAGATCCAAATAGTGCGAGACTTTCAACTGACAGTTGTGAATACACGTTACTATTCTATTTATATTAGATTCTTTCGAAACTATTTATTACAGTACACTTTTTTATCAGTTCAGCGTATAAGGAAAAGTAAACGGATAATAACGACGTGAATTGCCTCCCATATGCTACCTGAAGTGCAAATGCAGAGCTGTTAACTTCAAGACAGTTGTTTGGACAATGTGGGTCTACAGTGGTGTTTACAGTCTATCATCCTCTGCAATTACGATGTCATTTCACCAGAAACACAAAGCAATGTCCCTTCTGAAAATGACATCTGAAAATAACGTAGAATAAAGTGCTTTTCTTGTGTTTAACGTAACATCCAAACTCTTTGTGATACATTGGCGGTGATGCATTGGGATGACCATGATGCAGCAACCCTAATTGTCATCGTCCTCTCGTTACAGACCAGGTACCAATAGCGGATTACGAGTCTCCGAAGCAATTAGAAAAGGCAGCACCCAAACCATCCGCATGTCAGTTAACAGGCCGAGGAGCTTCAACAACGGAATATACAACCATTAAGACACATTAGCTTTTGTGTTCTTTGATGAATGAGTCTTAAAATTCCTTGCATATCCACCCGGGAATTTATTACATCGTCACCACTATGCAGATGCAAATAAAGTGTATTTCACAATGGCATGCCTATGCAAGCGCACTTTGAGAACTAAACCACATAACAATTACCTCCCTTCTTTGCATTTTCAGGAAAAATGCTTCAGTACGCAGGTGCTGACCATACAACCTCTGCCTCGCAGGGCCATGCTTTCGGGCACAAATCGTTGCATTTATTCGCAGTGTGATTGATATCGTAACCAGGCTGACTTCATTTGGGCGCATACCGTCATTCAATGTAGGCGATAACTATATATGTATTTGACTAATAATTAGTTTTGAAGGCATCTCTTGTAATGTATTGCGGATCTAATTATTCGAACCTCAGTACCGTTTGAAGCAATTGTGATAAATGTCATGAAGTCGTGATTGTATTATTGGTCGTATTGTGCATAAGTATCAGAGCAATGTTGTGTTGTAGCGCGGTACTGTACATGTTGAGGGCCTTAACATCAGAACGGTCGAGCCATAAAGCTGTTTCGCCGATCCACAATGCGCTAGTGGAAACCCACAAGGCACAGGGGCTGCTCGGTTGTTATCAGAGTTGTTATGCTAAGGAGTCGAAGGATTATGCCTATAAAGTAGTGGCGTCAGAGAGGAGCCCAAGATAACAGTTCATTTGTTGTTTAAGTTAACAGAATATGTGTGTCAGCCCGGCGGTAGGTTATATCTTCATTACGTATGATATAGATGATAAAACGTAGAATTTAGTTCATCATTGATGGAAATTATTTCCTTGAGGCCTTGGATGACATTAATTATATTTCCGGAGTGCGGGCCGCCACTGCAGCCTCCTGGGTTATGGTTGTATAAAGTAGATTTGTAATGCAATTTGGCACTATATGAGATTTCAAGCTGCTAGAATCTGTGGTTCTGCCGTGTTGGCATGTATAATACATGCTCGATGTACGTATGTATTAATATATACATGTATGTTTTATGTATGTTTCTATGACTGAATGCAGGTATGTATGTATGTATGTGACTGTACACATTTAAGTATATGCGTATTGTTGCTGATCAATGAAAAAAAACATCATGTTTAGATCAACACAAAACTGCTCATGGGGTCATCGGAATGCGTGTCCTTCCGTACTAATTGCGATCACCTTTTGCACGCCTCAATAAATTGTATGTGACATTTATGACAAATTAAACCTCGTCCTTTTCTTGCCCTGTAGTTCACTGGTAGCTACACTGTCTCGGAAGACTTTTTGACGCAGGTCACGTCTAGCGATCGAGTGCTAGATAGCGCTGATGTATCGTTTCTCTTATACCATCCCATGTCTTTCAAAGTTGTAGCTTCCAGCAAGAACTCCATGACAACTAAAATAGTGCCCCATATACTGGCAAATGACGCAAACATGTGTTATAAGGCACTCTGAGGGCAAATGTTGGCGTGCAGCAGTGAGATTTCTGGATGGATTAGACCACCTTTTAGTGATATTCTTACCCTGATGGAAGGATGAAGAACGCATTTATACGAGCAAAATATCAATGATTCATTTTTGTAATATCTTAAGCCGGCAAACAAAATTATATTACGATTATCTATGAGTCAATCAAAGTACGTCAAAGGTTTTAACAGTATACAGCACGTTGGGGACTAAATCCAAGATGACCAAACAAATCAGAGATAATTATGGTTTTGAACCTGAGGATCATTTAATGCTTCACAAATATAATTATCGGGGACGCCCTTGTGTTCTGGACATTTAATAGGGCACCTACACGCCAATCTAAATAGCTCATCGAAAAAATCGAGAGATAAATTTCGTGCAGGTACGTATGTGTCAGGCGTTAGCTATATGTTTTATCGCATCTGGTGTTGCTTTGAGTCACTGACACAGCTGCAAACCTCATGTTTTAATAAGCATTGCACAGAGGTCGCGTTGCAGTGTTCTTGTAAGCTTATGATGCTAATAATATGTAAAAATGAGTACCGCAATTGTTGAAACCACTAACTGCTATGAGTTACATTTAAGTTGGAAAATAGGATAACAGCCTGAAAGCCACAAACATGGCAACACTCATTTTCACTTTCAGTCGTTGTTTTGATTTTAGGTTATGCTTATTCGTGACCGATTTCATTAGATAATTGATTAAGATGCATGTTATGTGGTAACAATGTTTTGTTAACTGATCTGCCTTAATGATGCTCATGGAGCTCCTGTCTCAAAGGGGACCAAATACAATATGTTGCATGCATAAACCCTATTTACTTGACAATTTAGGCTTTCTCACCTCTGCTTGTTATATTGATGCATTGTAAAATGAGCCTTATAAAGGAGCAATTGCAACGTCAATGTTGATATCAGAAAAGACCACCATGTTAATCATGAGGGATTACCTGTTATCTAGGATAGAGCCGTCATAAAGCTCTAACGAGCCAAATTCGGTGCACCGATAAGAACATATTGCTCCCTCTGAGGGTCCGATGTTGTACCATTTAGCGGAGCTCAGTGGATACGAAGGTTTATCTACTGCTAGCTTGCACACAAATAAACATACATACATACACACATACATACATTCATACATGTGTACAAACATACATACATATATACATACATACATACATACATTCATACATACATACATACATACATACATACATACATACATACATACATACATACATACATACATACATACATACATACATACATACATACATACATACATACATACATACATACATACATACATACATACATACATACATACATACATACATACATACATACATACATACATACATACATACATACATACATACATACGTACATACGTACATACGTACATACATACATACATACATACATACATACATACATACATACATACATACATACATACATACATACATACATACATACATACATACATACATACATACATACATACATACAAGCATACATACAGACAAACAGACAAACAGGCAGACATACATGCATACATACATACATACATACATACATACATACATACATACATACATACATACATACATACATACATACATACATACATACATACATACATACATACATACATACATACATACATACATACATACATACATACATACATACATACATATACATACATACATACATACATACATACAACAAGCATACAGACAAACAACAGACAAACAGGCAGACATACATACATACATACAGACATACATACATACATACATACATACATACATACATACATACATACATACATACATACATACATACACATACATACATACATACATACATACATACATACATACATACATACATACATACATACATACATACATACATACATACATACATACATACATACATTCATACATATATACATATATACATACATATATACATACCATATTATTGCCAAATGGGACATTATGCCTGCCTTTTTTTTAAATAATCAAACAGTTGGTTCAACTCACACCATGTATAAAAAACATCTAGGATAGTTGTTCGCTTACAATGCTGACCTTGTTTTCTTTGTCAGATAGATTAAGCGTGTCAAATGTTATCTAAGTGCATGAACCTTCATTGATTTTAATAAAAAAACCTATGTGGACCTTCCACACCATGTCAACATGTAAATGTCAAGTGCCAATGGATATTATCATCATAGAGATCGGGGTTCATTTACCTAACATTCATTTGGACCCCAGGTTTCGCCGTAGGCCTGTATGGAACCAGAAGACAAGACGAAATAAAACCAAGTTTAAAGCAAGGCAACACATCCTCAAGCCATTGCTTCTGTTTTGTGATAAAAGCACCAATAATGGTAAGTATTTACAAGTTATTTACTGAATGTTGCGATAAATCGTGCAGTGCATCCATACTCATGTCTGTCTGTTGTTGCGCGTCCATAATTGATAACCATCCTTCGATCTGTGTCCATTTACCTTTTCTTCGTTCTTTTTTCTCTCGCCTCCTTTCCCTCGTGCTCTCTCTCCCTCTCTTCAACTCTTTCTTCTTTCTTTTTTTCTCTCTTTGTCTTTCATTCTTTCTGTCTCTCACTGTATCTCTTCTTCAGTCCCTCCTTTTGTTTCTATGACTCTTTTTCTCTCTCCTTAAATTTTACCGTTTATTCCAATCTCTCACACTTCCTCTCTATCTCTCTCTCCCTAAGTCTTTTATACTCTCTCTCGCTTAGTATCTCTCTCTCTACTTCTTTCTCTCTCTTTCTCTCTTCCTCTCTTTCCCATTATCTCTCTATCTCTCTTTTTCTTTCTCTCTCATTATATCTCGCTTTCTCTCTATATATCACATTCTATCTCTCTCTATCTCTCTCTCCCATATCTCTCTCTCTCTTTCTCTCTCTCTCTCTATATATATATTAATATGTTTATATATCTATATCACCCGCTGTATTTTACTCTCTCTTCCCATTCTCTCTCTCATTATCTCTCTCTATATAAATCTCACACTCTATCTCTTTACCTCTATCTAACGATCTCTCTCTTTCTCTCTCTCACCCTCTCTTTCTCATTGTCTATATCTCGATATGTCTCACACTCTATATCTCTCTCTCTCTTTCTCTCTCACTCTTTCTCTCTTTCTCAGTCGCTCTCTCTCTATACATATATATGTGTCACACTCTATATATCTCTCTTTCTCTTTATCTATCTTATTTTCTATCTCTATATCTCATTCTCTCATTTTATCTCATTCTCTCTATATCTCTCTTTCTCTCTCTCACTTTCTCTCTATCTCCTTCTCTTTCATTCTCTCTCTCTCTATATAGCTCACACTATATCGCTCTCCTTTTCTATCTCTCTCTCTTTTTCTCGCACTCTATCTCTCTCTCTTTTTCTCTCTATCGACTCTTGTATGTGTCACTGTATATTACTCTCTCCCTGTCAATCTCTCACCCGCTCCTTCTCTATCCGTATTGCTCCTCTTAATAATGTATTCTGTTGAGCACCTTATGTATATCACGTTCTCCCTTCTTCCTGGTTTCCCTCCACATTAAATACACAGTGTAAGTCTCGTAGACAAATACTCCATCTATTTACGCATGACAATATCAGTATGTCACTCACGCTATTGAATGCAAACATCTCACTTTGGTTTTTAGCAAACACGCAAGCGACAACTTAGCAGGCGTCTTGGATATAATTTTGCATGGCAGGTGCTTGCAGTGGTATTGGCGTTCTGCGTGTCCCCGTCCCAGCCAGGTGAGAATGTCTAGCTAGTCTACATTTCTAAATAGCTCTCATCTATTACTATACAGATCAAGTGTCACTTATTTATGATCTACTTAAGTTAACCGCTGAGCACGACCCAATACGGGATGAGTCTGCGGGGTTGTGACATAGTAGATCGAGTCATAATGCGCCCCTTCTGCCTGAATTCTAACGTATATAAACCGTAACAAAAAGAGGGGCTGTCTTTGACTCGTGTGCCTGTTGGTGACATGATGTTTGATATCGTGTTCTCCATCATATCATCTGTGTCAGACCCATGCTCGGGGCAGCCCTGTCAGAATGGAGGTACATGTGAGGCACAGAGCAGCAGCAGCTTGCTGTGTCATTGTCTCTCATCATGCGTCTGCGTCAATATGGGAGAGTTATGTCAACATGGTAAGTTAATGATACAAAGCTGTACCAATGTATGTGTTGGTTATACATACACTCTTTAAATCCAGACCTAATTTGCGAAGGTGCCTAAAAAATGTGCTTCACAGACCCATCTGATTGCTCGGATGTTAACGGGATCGGAACAGTCCCGGATCTCTGGGACTGCGCGGGATTTTCCCTGTGTCAGTGCGGGATTCATGTCAGCTCTTCCCGCTGTCCTCCGGGACTCTGGTATGATCACAGTGTACGGGGATGTATTCCGATGAGCGTCATGGAAGTCAAATGCACTGGGCTGAGTAACGCTACTACCGAAACATCGATGAACACAGGTGAGAGATAAGCTCAACAATCAAAGTGGGTTGCTCTACAGTGACAGGTAACACGACTCATGTAAATGGGCGATCATCACGCAGCTGACAAAAGAACCTTTTTTGGTGCTACCTTACGTTATTCGGTGAGCTTTCAGATACAGAACATATGCATTTGGACCCCAGTGCCTCGTTGCTGCACATCCATTCTCTTGTATTGTTAGCATTATTATCTTTACAATGCAGCAAGTGCTTCTTAACTACTCTATTCTTTTATGTCGTTGCAGATGATTCAGTTAAATCAACCAGATAACATGTGACCAGCTAAATATTTTCTATTCTGTCGAAGGTTCACTTAATTTCGTAGCATAAGTGTTATGTAGATTGATGAAACATTCATAATTCGCTGCTTCTGTTTCATATATTACCAGAATGTTCAGTTCGTTTATAATTGTTGCAGGACATCTTGTGCTGCCTAATTATATTTATTCATGTGCTTTTTACTGGTTTCATGGTGAATCATTTGTTTATTATATGTTAAAAGGCATACGGTTTTAAATCCTGCTCCTTTGAAGCATTACTATCTATGTTCTCGGATGCTTTTATCAAAAGCTTTGCAATTTCAACGGATGAAGCAAACATTTGATTAATATCGGAGAATGCTATGATATCCTGGAAATATTGAGGAACATCAATTGTCGTAGTAATATTCGTGGTAAACATTCAAGCTTTCTTGAACAGAGGTTTTTTTGTTGCATTTGGGTTTAGACACAAGTACTACAACAGTCTCATCTAGTACTGATAAAACAACTGAAGATAAAAAAACATTCCCCTCTGGTACTCACATATCGACAGCAGATTCAACAACAGCACCGTGTAGCACCGGCATAACTACCAAACACACAGCAACAGTTGAATCTGGTACTGGTATAACTACAGAATATACAACAATAGTCCCTATAGCATATCTACAGCATATGCAACAATATTTCCCTTTAGTACTGACATATGTACGGCAGATTCAACAGCACTCATATACCAACAGAAGATACATAAAACGTCCCCTTTAGCAAAACTATTGCATAATTACTGCATATGCAATAACAGTCCCCACTAGCACTGACATGACTACAGAACATACAACGTCGGTCCAATCTGGCGCTGACAGGACTACAGCAGATACAACAAAGTTCTCTCTGGCACTGACATGACTACATCAGATACAACGTCAGTCCCATCTAGCTCTGACATGACTACAGCAGATACAACAACAATCCCATCTAGCACTGACATGACTACAGCAGATACAACGTCAGTCCCATCTAGCACTGACGTGACTACAGCAGATACCACGTCAGTCCCATCTAGCACTGACTTGACAACATCAGATACAACATCAGTCCCATCTTGCACTGACATGACTACAACAGATACAACAACAGTCCCCTCAACCACTGACATGACTACATCAGATAAAACGTCAGACCCAACTACATACATACATACATACATACATACATACATACATACATACATACATACATACATACATACATACATACATACATACATACATACATACATACATACATACATACATACATACATACATACATACATACATACATACATACATACATACATACATACATACATACATACATACATACATACATACATACACATACATACATACATACATACATACATACATACATACATACATACATACATACATACATACATACATACATACATACATACATACATACATACATACATACATACATACATACATACATACATACATACATACATACATACATACATACAAACATGCATTTATACATGCATACATACATACATACATGCACGCATGTGTTTGGCAATATCTTTACACATATGCACACGTCGATATAAGATGTGTAAGATGTGCAAATATGATACGGAGCACTCCCACCAATACAAAAAGCTGTTGAAATTGTAACTTTCAACCTCAGTATATTCATCGTACTGCGTTGTTCACCCTGTTAGCTGCAGGCATGTTCGGCTGCACAAATTAATTTAGTTGCGAAGCGACTTCACATGAGGTCCCCCATGTGACTATAAAATGTAATGCTCTTTTATTGGATCTAGGGATTCAGAACACCCGCACAATTAAACGCGTGTCGCCGTTAGCGATCGGAAATGAACCGATTACCGCTGGCAAATGTATAATGATAACAAAAGGCAGAAGGGACCTCAATGCCTCACTTCTGTCCCTAAGCGTCTATATCGTTCACAAATTACAGGAATGATAGACTTGAACAAGATCGGTTGGGATGCAAGGTCCATACTAAATCGTCCTATAACTCGGCCAAGTCTTCATGGTCGATGGGTAGATCATCTACTTGTCCAGTAGTTATTATCATTGAAGAGAGCTTTTATTGTATGGACTCGCTTAGTATTATATATACTCCTACCCGACGTGGAACTATACAAAAAGGTTCCAAGAACATGCTAGATTCTTTAGCCCAATCTTATAAGATGCTATCCGCTTTACATGCGTCTCTATAAAATAGTATTAATAACAAGAGCGACCTTTAGTGATGAAGGAATCGCAAGGTAATCCATGGATGCATATGCGCTATGTTGGTGGTAAGTGCTGATATGTAAGAATATGTATAGAACTTGGTATGGGCCTCAAAAATTTCATCAATGATATTGTTTTGTTTATAATATGAGCCACATAATACATACTAATGGATTTCAATTATAGATTGAATGTAGGTAATAATTATACTTTTATTGGATTACATGTTGGCGAGGAACCTTTTCGTTAGGAATTAAAGTTTGTAGCAACCCTTTCACATGCTGTCCCGTTTGCGTAAAAAGGATAATATGTATTATTGGTGATACAGCCTAAACTACTTCTTTGCATAACTATCTACAGCCATCATCTTTACATTCATTCCGTGTAAGCATCTATTGTTGTATATTCTGTAGTTATACCAGTACCAGATTCAACTGTTGCTGTGTGTTTGGTAGTTATGCCGGTACATACATACATACATACATACATACATACATACATACATACATACATACATACATACATACATACATACATACATACATACATACATACATACATACATACATACATACATACATACATACATACATACATACATACATACATACATACATACATACATACATACATACATACATACATACATACATACATACATACATACATACATACATACATACATACATACATACATACATACATACATACATACATACATACATACATACATACATACATACATACATACATACATACATACATACATACATACATACATACACAAACATGCATTTATACATGCATACATACATACATACATGCACGCATGTGTTTGGCAATATCTTTACACATATGCACACGTCGATATAAGATGTGTAAGATGTGCAAATATGATACGGAGCACTCCCACCAATACAAAAAGCTGTTGAAATTGTAACTTTCAACCTCAGTATATTCATCGTACTGCGTTGTTCACCCTGTTAGCTGCAGGCATGTTCGGCTGCACAAATTAATTTAGTTGCGAAGCGACTTCACATGAGGTCCCCCATGTGACTATAAAATGTAATGCTCTTTTATTGGATCTAGGGATTCAGAACACCCGCACAATTAAACGCGTGTCGCCGTTAGCGATCGGAAATGAACCGATTACCGCTGGCAAATGTATAATGATAACAAAAGGCAGAAGGGACCTCAATGCCTCACTTCTGTCCCTAAGCGTCTATATCGTTCACAAATTACAGGAATGATAGACTTGAACAAGATCGGTTGGGATGCAAGGTCCATACTAAATCGTCCTATAACTCGGCCAAGTCTTCATGGTCGATGGGTAGATCATCTACTTGTCCAGTAGTTATTATCATTGAAGAGAGCTTTTATTGTATGGACTCGCTTAGTATTATATATACTCCTACCCGACGTGGAACTATACAAAAAGGTTCCAAGAACATGCTAGATTCTTTAGCCCAATCTTATAAGATGCTATCCGCTTTACATGCGTCTCTATAAAATAGTATTAATAACAAGAGCGACCTTTAGTGATGAAGGAATCGCAAGGTAATCCATGGATGCATATGCGCTATGTTGGTGGTAAGTGCTGATATGTAAGAATATGTATAGAACTTGGTGTATGGGCCTCAAAAATTTCATCAATGATATTGTTTTGTTTATAATATGAGCCACATAATACATACTAATGGATTTCAATTATAGATTGAATGTAGGTAATAATTATACTTTTATTGGATTACATGTTGGCGAGGAACCTTTTCGTTAGGAATTAAAGTTTGTAGCAACCCTTTCACATGCTGTCCCGTTTGCGTAAAAAGGATAATATGTATTATTGGTGATACAGCCTAAACTACTTCTTTGCATAACTATCTACAGCCATCATCTTTACATTCATTCCGTGTAAGCATCTATTGTTGTATATTCTGTAGTTATACCAGTACCAGATTCAACTGTTGCTGTGTGTTGGTAGTTATGCCGGTACACATACATACATACATACATACATACATACATACATACATACATACATACATACATACATACATACATACATACATACATACATACATACATACATACATACATACATACATACATACATACATACATACATACATACATACATACATACATACATACATACATACATACATACATACATACATACATAATACATACATACATACATACATACATACATACATACATACATACAGACATACATACATACATACATACATACATACATACATACATACATACATACATACATACATACATACATACATACATACATACATACATACATACATACATACATACATACATACATACATACATACATACATACATACATACACATACATACATACATACATACATACATACATACAACAACATGCATTTATACATGCATACATACATACATACATGCACGCATGTGTTTGGCAATATCTTTACACATATGCACACGTCGATATAAGATGTGTAAGATGTGCAAATATGATACGGAGCACTCCCACCAATACAAAAAGCTGTTGAAATTGTAACTTTCAACCTCAGTATATTCATCGTACTGCGTTGTTCACCCTGTTAGCTGCAGGCATGTTCGGCTGCACAAATTAATTTAGTTGCGAAGCGACTTCACATGAGGTCCCCCATGTGACTATAAAATGTAATGCTCTTTTATTGGATCTAGGGATTCAGAACACCCGCACAATTAAACGCGTGTCGCCGTTAGCGATCGGAAATGAACCGATTACCGCTGGCAAATGTATAATGATAACAAAAGGCAGAAGGGACCTCAATGCCTCACTTCTGTCCCTAAGCGTCTATATCGTTCACAAATTACAGGAATGATAGACTTGAACAAGATCGGTTGGGATGCAAGGTCCATACTAAATCGTCCTATAACTCGGCCAAGTCTTCATGGTCGATGGGTAGATCATCTACTTGTCCAGTAGTTATTATCATTGAAGAGAGCTTTTATTGTATGGACTCGCTTAGTATTATATATACTCCTACCCGACGTGGAACTATACAAAAAGGTTCCAAGAACATGCTAGATTCTTTAGCCCAATCTTATAAGATGCTATCCGCTTTACATGCGTCTCTATAAAATAGTATTAATAACAAGAGCGACCTTTAGTGATGAAGGAATCGCAAGGTAATCCATGGATGCATATGCGCTATGTTGGTGGTGAGTGCTGATATGTAAGAATATGTATAGAACTTGGTATGGGCCTCAAAAATTTCATCAATGATATTGTTTTGTTTATAATATGAGCCACATAATACATACTAATGGATTTCAATTATAGATTGAATGTAGGTAATAATTATACTTTTATTGGATTACATGTTGGCGAGGAACCTTTTCGTTAGGAATTAAAGTTTGTAGCAACCCTTTCACATGCTGTCCCGTTTGCGTAAAAAGGATAATATGTATTATTGGTGATACAGCCTAAACTACTTCTTTGCATAACTATCTACAGCCATCATCTTTACATTCATTCCGTGTAAGCATCTACGTCCAGTAGCAGCGTGGTCATACTCAATGTTAGGAGACAGAGGAGACATCTACTCTTTCAATGTAAATTCCCGAGACCTAAGGTCTGGTTGGATGGCTATGTGTCGTCCGCACAGTCAGAGCATGTAGCAGACCTTTTGCAAGAAGAACTTATTCACGAACGACTTTTGTTTGCTGATTTGTCGCCATTATTGATTAAATTTGAAGATATCGACATTCACATTATGGGGTTTACCACTACCACACTTTGCATTTGTTCTCGTATCAAAATTTCGTTCATTTCCGTCTGGCGACTTATAGCGTAATTATTTGGTTTGAAAATAAAGAAAGCTCCAATAAGCACAGAATGTAAAATTACTTTTAGATCAACTTTATGTCACATGTTTTGCTGTACTTCAGCATTGTGTGTGAATTCCCAATGAAGCTGCTACTGTGTATCAGGCCAATTGAGCGATAGTGCTTGTATGTTATAGAAGTGTTTCACTATCCATTCTTATTATGTAATTATCAACAACGTTGTGAGTGACAACACTGAAGGGTTATCCATGAATGCAACCACTTTGGCACTCAACGGCTAAGAGCTTCTTCGATAGCATTCTACTTATACAGGTGGATGACATTGAGTTGGAGTGTGTACGCCATTGCACCCTTGATCAGTGAGTAATCGATCCACATTACTGTCCAGTATCGCAGCCTCCTGCTCGCTTGTATCATGCGACCGATAACAATAATTGCTTGCTATCACAATCATCCTCATCCATCATCATCCCGGTGGCGCCTCATTATTGAAAGCGGCAGACAATCTTATTAATCTCCCGCCACTGTCTGATTACTTTCGTGCCGCATGTCATGGTTGCAAAGGATATTAACTATCGTCCATTTGAACTATAGTTATGGTGTAGGCGGAGTGTTAAACGCAATGACAGTTAATCACGTCCTGTGTCGAACTCACTGAGCATCATATACAAATAGGAAAGAATAATTTTGGGAGAATGTCATCCAGTATTACTACCACGATGGCGAGTGGCCATGAAATGGTCTAAGCGATAAAAGTTCCATTCACCATGCCGTGTCCCTTTCATAAGACCAGCTTTCGTACAAATACATGGCGTAATAACTATATATTCGCCATTAATACTGACGTTTGTAATTCTAATGCGTTCACTGCGGATGACTGTAGCGGCAATAGTGAGTCATTCTGCTGGCTTCTTGGGTCAAGCCTTGTACAAAATAGCGTCTAGCTTTGATGAAATTCGCATTCATTAGGCCCCGATCATTCAGGCAGTGTTATGACGAATTATCAGAAACTATGTGACCCAGCCCTATCACGTAGGAAAATGCTCCTCACAGGAGTCTTCGACATCCAAATGAGTATTCCGTGCAACTCTACAGCTGCACGTTTCATGCAATTACTCAACACGTATATAATTTAGGATCCACAATGCCCGACCCGGCTCATACACGGTTACTGTCCTGCTCGCCAAATTTCCTCTGCCAACGTAGGTTTGTAACAAAATATTCCTCAAGCCATGCAACAAGTGGTAGACTTGTAATCAGCCTTTGTGCACCAGCTCGACGGAACAGGCTTTCTGCAAACATTAGGAATGCGCCATATATAACGATCTTCAAATCACCACTGACAACTCACCTTTGCACGGCTGTTGGATTTCCACATCGATTCCTTAGTGAGCGCCCTTGAATGAATATATTTATAAATCGGCGCCTTACTATGTGTTGTGCAGTATTATTATCATTATAATTAGTGTATATATTGACACAAATAACCCTGTCTTCTAAATTCACGTCAGCACTTGAGTACAATGTTCAGTAAGTTGAACTGATATCATGCATGCGGCGTCATCTTACTTTAATGTATCAAATCATAAATACTCAATGACAATTGAATACGGTTGATATTAGATCAGAAGAATTCAACTGAAACATTACCCATATATTATTTACAGCAATGAAATGTAGCATTGCAAACCTGTTGCTATGGTAAACAAACCATTAATGATGCTCTGAAAAGTGGGTCTCATGCGATTACAGCCACTATGGTTGGAATATTTTATCATTTTAATATGATTATGCCACCCATCAATGAAGGCAATATTACCTAGCATCTTGAGACTCTCCTAAAGGTTTTCAAACGCTCAAGACTTAGCGCATAGAACTGCATTAAAATGGCTCACTCCGACGAGGTTACCCATTAGTATGTATATGAGCCAAAAACACACCGATCGTCTTCTGACGCAAACATACAATCAACGAAAGCACACTGGATAGTTAATTCAGCGTCATGGGCAGTTGATGGTGGAGGTGGTCACAATAACCACGCCTATCGACATATGCTCAATATATAGATATTTCTTATTTGTAGAGGCGCTCGCCTTCCCGGATTGCGCAAAATGCGTGCTTTTTATGTAGATGCTATAATAAGCACAAACGAAAGGTTATATTTGTTGAGAGGAGCTAGGAGTATTGTGCTTACACTGACTGAATCCTTTGGTTTGGGTGCTCTATTGCCATGTTGTCATTTAGTAATGATATGTCAAACCTTCGCAATTATTCTCAATCGGTATTTTCAAAAGAATGAATAGAACACACTAAGTATCCTCAAGGTGAATTATTACTTGTAGCATCCCAGTGAATAAAGTATTATACTCAATAAAATGGTGTGAATTAGTTAACATCAGACGGCCTTATTTACAATTCGACATCTGCCAATATAGTACTAACGTAAATAGCGGTAAGTCAAGACCCGATCCAGGAAGATTTTACGTTCTATTAAACTAATTATTGCATCAAAAATATACCAGACGAGATAGCACGAGACATATGAACAGCAAAGATATTCATCCTCTGTCGTGATGTTATGCGTTCTGTTCTCATCGCCAACACCGTTATATATATAGGTCTCGGGCCCACATTCCTAGAAAAGATGATGACTTCGAGATCTGACAGCTCAATTAGTATGTCGCAACCGCATTACCTACATGAGCTGGTCAACTATGTTATGGAATCTCAACCGTGGCGCTAGGTAAGAAATCGACCAAGCTACGCCACTGACTCAAATATGCCCTCGACATTAAAGACACACTACACCGTTCCATAAGGCAAAGCTGAACATTCGCGAAACCGACCGTGTAACTTCGACTGGTTCAAAATTGCAAAATTATAACGGTTGTTTGAGGACATGAGCAAGGATCAGGTATCCGATTGTGCTGCTACCGGCCATGAATATAATTAATCTATGGGAATTAGAATTAAAATCAGAGGCCGGCTGCATGCCTGTGCGTTGAATAATACACAATATATGATTAATCGTAACATTATTGCGTCATTTACACATGAAATGCTCTCTGTAACTAATCGACAACAAACAAAAACGCAAAGTTTTTTACAGTTGTTCCGCCTCCGTCATGGCATTATTGACTAGTCTCGGTCGATATTGCATCGCCAATATTATAGACGGAACAGGATATAGGGGAGGGTCTACGCAGCCACCATTTTCAAAATCCGCATGTATTGTTTATCAACGTATGTGTACAGTCCTTCGTGTTAATTGCGGCTGCGATTGGTCAAATATATGCATAAATACAAAGACAGCAAAGATATCTAGGCCCTGCGTAAGGCACTAAACTAGTACAGGCAGTGGGGGAATTATCAGGTTTTCAAATAGACACAACAAATTTATCTATTTTGAGTGATGTTTTGTCAGAGTTGGAGTGATGTTTGTCACAGTTGGAGTGAGGTTTATCTATTTACAGCTATGTTTTTGTCCAACTAGTCAAAATTTTACGGGTACACTCTAGTACAGCAACCCAGAAAACACACATATACAGGGCAATGGCAACTATATGAATGGGGGTACACAGATAGGCAACCTCCTAGCATTTCCACACACCTGCTGTAGTGTTATTGTGCACGTGTTGTAGCGTTGTTGTACACTTGTTGTAGCGTTGTTGTACACTTGTTCCGGCAATACCTTGGCAATACCAGTTGGGCTGGGTTGGAAAGACTGGGTGGGCGTGGGTGGGAAGGCCTTTTGGAGCTATAGTCTTGTATACCAACAATATGCCACTCGCAGAATACTTCTCCAAAGAAGCAATGCAAAACCTACGTGCAGACAAGGGAACAATCTTCTTTGCTGCAGCGAAAACGAAATACGGTATCGGGTCCACTAGGCTGTCGAAAATATGGGCAACAGAGGCAGCGGCAGCAAGCTCTGCGGAGGACTCCGAGAGTAGCAATTCAAATAGCCTCCACCAGCCAACCAAGGTTACCCAAGAGTCTACTAGAAGCAATCCAAATGGGGTGCTGGCCCTCCCCCAAAAGTCTACTACAGGATTTGCCGCATTTCTTGCAAAAAGCCACATGCAAGCCGCTTCGAATTTCCTACCGGCCCCAAAGCCTACCCCATGTCGGGACAATGCAACTCGGCCTGTGATAAATAGGCGGGACCCTTTCTACATGGAATAGGAGCCAGGGCAGGCAAATAGATCGCTTGGGGCAGATCACCATTGGTAGAGGCTTTGTAGCCTACAGGGCAGACCAGGTGTTCTGGGGCAGACCAATGTATCGCTTGCTTGGTGTAGACCAATGAATAGGGCAGACCAAATAGGGCAGACCAATGTATTGCTTGCTTCCTGGTTGGCTGGCTGTTGGTTGGCGGTTTGGCTGGTGGGTGGTTGGCGGGTTGTCTGGTGGTTGGCTTCTTGTATCTTGTATCCATAGACTGGAACTGCAGTTGGGCTTTCCGAGGTTTCCAAGAACAAGAGTACTCTGTTTCGATTTTGTCTATCTTTGGCGACAGCAAAGTTTCTACAAAGATATTTTCCAGCTGGCAACTCCGATGCTTTTCGCTGCTCCTCCTTTCGAGGCATCCACAATTCTCTGCCAGACTCCCAACGAGCTGTGTGTATTGTAGGCACCACACAAGGCTTTCGTCGTCGTAGCGATTCTGGATGTTTCGAATGCAAGAAGGGATTTCGATCGTCTTTGGGATTATAAGTGGCAATGGGGTTTTTCTGGGTTCGCAGGCAATGTTGCGATGGCTCCACAGCGGGCATTTCTTGCTATCGACGCAATGGTCTGTTGCCCCACATTTGCAAGTACTATCTGGATCCTCGAAGATCCTTGGAGGTGGGCCTTTTTGGAGACAATCGCCATCGCATTTGCTGTGTGGTTTGTCTGCTTTTCGGGGCCTCGAAGAAACAAGCTTGCCGCTGCTGGGGCCCCACTTGTACATCTACATCGTAGTTTTGTTTAACCATCATCGGCAAAGTCGAGTTTTGCTCCCCCACCTGATGGTTAATGACAACGGTAATATTGGCTATATCACATGAGCCGGGTTAAAAGTCACTGATGTCTATTGTAAAGCATTAAGACAGGAATGTGTTTGAAATAATAATATGTATGGGGTATATGAGTAATCATTTTAAGGTTCACACTTCAAGTAGTGCCCGATTGTAAATGGACATCACTTCATACTGTTATTATTAATATTATATATATGGGGCACCACTTGCAGTATATATGATTTTCTGCCGTTTCCTCTTTCGAGCAAGATGCTGCATTTTGGATTGATCTGAGCTTTTTACTTAATCCAAGAATATTAACCTAACATTTATCGCATTAAAAAGTAAAGTGTTCATTCAGTAGCGAAACGATAATTTTTCCAAACACGTTTAATGCTGAAAAACAAATAGCAGCTCATCAAACTTGTCAAACCTAAGCTGTCAACCTCCTGAAATAATCGATGAATGCATATGAAAAATGCCTCTGCAACGACAACAGAAATATGCTTGGAGATGTAGTTAATTGGTTTGCCAATTCATATGCCGAACCATCAAGATATTCTTAGGAAATGCTGACCTTAGGAGAAATGCTTTATGAAAATACCGATTCACAATGATTAGCAAACGTTAATAGGAGGATACCGCACAAATAGTGAGAACACTGCATTAGATCCGTTAAGTACGATTTCCAGAAGTGTATGGACCCATTAGGCCCTCCTTTTCAGCCATTATAAATTAATTTCGATATCCATTATCATCATCTCATTAATAATCAAACGTAGTAAGTGTCATATAATTCGACTGAACCAGGACATTTAAGTGGTATGTTGCAGAAAGGTATTTTGTGAGGACCCCTCCAATCAATTACTCATTGACAAATGGATTATCTCTTAAGCAAAGATCCCATTAGCATCAATGTTCTCCAAAATGCAACATAGCACAATTTTGCAGCAATGGCTGCATATATATTATGCGCTCGCTACCAGATATTTTATAAATAACCGACATGCGCTTTAAGTGGCTACATGTTGCCATTTTTGCTGGATAAGAACGGCACACATCATGGACTGTTACAAGCTAACAGCAATGAAACTTTTTCGTTCGATTCTTATTTGGTAAGTCTCGAAGTGTCTCTATAAACAAACATCTTCGCGCGAGACATCAGCTGGTAATACTAATCGAGATGAGATGCTGAGATTTCCACCGTGAAACAGTCGAAATTTGACTCCGTATTTGATATCTTGTCGACGGCTGCGACAGTGGTTCGATCATCGTGTTGGTAGACCCTCGATACGCGTCCTCGTTATCCTCCCCTGAGAGGATAGGTACTGGAATGTCCCATCGTCATGGCTAGTACGTTTCACGGCATATGATGCGTATTCATTGCTGATCTTTGTTGACTGACAAGTCTGTTGAGTCAGTAATTCCGCTGGTTGATGAGCCGCATCTCAAAGTCATCAATATTATTGCCTTGAGCTTTCGTTATGTGCGCACTAAAACGAGCAACGGGGCATCATGTGAGAATAAGAGTAGCCTTCATCCACTACAGTTGGATGCACCCATGATTCTGAATTTGAAGACAATGTCATTTTACTTATTGAACCCTTGTTTCGTAATAAGGGAAGGGTTTATTATAGTTACACTGTCTGGTTCGCAGCTAAATTAGAACATAAAGGACTTATCTGGTGAGCGTTTGCAGCTTCTACCACACTTCTGCATCTGCTTCTTTACCGATAATTCAGCAGCAGCATGTATTATTGCGGATTATTGTACTATGGCGGCACATCGGCTGCAATGTAGCCAAAATTGCCACCGCCTGCCGCGATCATATCTTTGACGGACCATACATGCGAGCTAAAAATTTATTTTGTTTACAAATAAGACTTCTACTTGGCTGAAATGACTTGAAAAGCTTATGCCCATATTTGACAATCATGCTGGATTCTAAACCACTGACGCTTTTCCGCAGAAAGAAGTGATGTGGTCGGATTGCAAAGGTCAAATCATGTTGATAGATTGCTTGCACACAACCATGCATACGTTGCTTATTTATGTAAGCATTCATGTAGGCCCGTATTTACATAACAAATATATGCGCACACTGTTAAACGGCCAAAAACGGTCACATTTACTCAACCACAGTCTTACATCCATGCGTATGTTTACGCTATAATGAAAAGAAAATGACCTCCGTACAATTTTATTACAAGCGCCATGTAGTGTACGTAGGTTTAAGAGCGCATGGAATGTTGTTAAAGAAAATCACCGCAGTCACATCGATGAAGATATATTCGAGGCACTACAGATCATGGTGGCATGGTGGGTTAATATTAAAAAATTTGTGTATATGAAGAGCAACCATTGTAACCGGGTGGTGACACAGCTTTGTTATGCGGCGATAGTTTTGGGTAGCGTACTTATGATACTAACATCAATTTACTGATGTATGGAAACCCCGCGTTTATGTTGCCAGATCTACGTCAGCCAAATTGTGGGACCGTTTAGTGTCCAGGTATATATCATAACACGCTTACCCGCTGGATCAAGGGGCTGTGCCGATCTAAACAATCTACATCTAATGTCTGCAAGCGGATTGTAATTGTTAACTTGGCTTAACACTGTTCGCGTTAGCAGCCTTCATATAGCTGCTTAAGAAAACCCAGACAGGTATTTGTAACAATCAAATGCATACTGCGATACCCAACATATTTGCTGCTAAATATCATGCTTAATTCGTACAGGAAATGCATTTTCATTCGTTAAATATCAGAATTCTCTCAATGATGTTGCCATATCGTAAGAAAAGACGGCAATCTACTCATTGTGTGAAGAGAGAAGCCATGACAAGATTATGTTTCTCCATTTTCCCCACGGAGCAGTTGTCTGCATTATCAATGACGGAGGAACGAGGATAACCATCTGAGGGTCGTAAAGGTGACTTACCTTATTTCCCCTTAGGGCTACTGAGTTATGACTATGCTGTCTGAATGCTGACTGCATTGCGCTTTGCAGTAACCTAGTTGGCGGCATCATATTCGATAGTCAAATGACTACTTGCTGCACAATATGCCACGGATTCTTTATCAGACGGCCACATTAGACAAAATCAACCATACTTTTAACAATATTGTTATATACATGGTGAGTTACGGTGAGATTAGCTTGTCAGCATTAAATGGTATATATTGCGTTTAAACTATTGACAACTCATAATGCGCTGGTGAGTATAAAATGACAATGGTTAATGGAAATATTTACAAAACAATTTCATGGATTGTTGCATCTCTGTGGCATGTTTATTCCAGAGCAAATGTTACCATCCATTTCAATGAATACCTAACATACCAATAAAGCCGCAGATATATGCAACACAGAGTGGTTCCCTAAGACAATAAGGTGTTATGGATTAACATAGACGATCCGTCGCACATAATAGATCGTTTAAGCACATATTTCAGATTGTCTGTCTTTGATACTTATTTGATTAATCATTACTTACTCCGAAATAGCTAGGTGTAGTTATGGCTGATCTGTCAGCAATCGTAAATATTGGTATATTCGTAATGCTTATAGACATTATTAGATGCAAAATATTCATTTGCAACGATTATCCGTATTGTCAGCACGCCATATTGGATGCCATGAATATTTCTGATTTGATTTGGCAAATTAAGTGCAGACTTCCTGGGATAAGTTCCAGATATTGAGAATAACCTCCTACTCTCTCCGCTGTGCTGTGCGATAATTCCAATATGGATGGTTAGGATCCAATGAGCTAACCATATATTTGAGCTTTTGATGCTGCTTTGAAAAAAATGTGCGGATGTGAGACATAAAATGAAACAATAGCGCTTAACGATAGTTATGGATGAGGATGATCTTGATATCCATTTGTATTGTAATCATTCATCAATATAGTCTCCATGCAAAGCGCGGGCATTAATCAAGTGAGCATTTGTATTTCATTCTTTATCTGTACGCATGCCATTCGTGAGCATTATGCTAAAACAGATTTATATTCCCATAAAGAAGCCATGTCATTATTGAAGATGTTATGATATTAAGCACAGCTCTTGTCATGGTTGCAGAGCGCCCATTGAGCTACAACGATGATCATGCATTATTATTGCAGCCTATCCTTAAGTTGATAGGGCGACGTTTTTTTCGCTTATACTTTCCGAAAATAATAAACGAAAATAATAAGGCAAAACGGTTAACGAAGCATTGCAACCAAATACCATATAGTTCAATCAATCATCCACAAATCGATCCCCAGCAAACACAAATGAGCAAATGAAAGTGCAAATGAGTGTTCGGGTCATACGTCATGCCCTTTTTGCGACTGCCAGGCTTGTATCCCATTTGCACCTCAATCAATAATGCACGTTTTAATGGGGCAGCCGAGCTGAAGAGGACCTTTGGAGTAAACTAATTCTGCTCTGTCTTGATAGTTGAACATGGCTGTATTTATCTTTCTTGTGAATGATATATCACCATCACTGTAAGTCCGAAGTTGGGTGGTAACACACCGACTTCCCGAGCTTTCCATACAGGATCATTGTCTTAACAACACAACATTTGCAATCTCCAAGTGAATGCTGCAAAACATTTATACCAATCAGACAAATTTAAACCGGAAATTAAATGAGGACAAACGGAGCTAATAACGGGATTGATCAAAGAAGACGACACTGACGTGGCATCATAAATATGTCAAATAAACCAACCTAGCATGGTATCGGTTGAATATTGGTCAAATCGAAGCTTTAAAGTGCAGGGTGAACAAATGCTGCATTAACATCCTAGATATTTGATATATGACGCAATATATACTGCCTTGCTTCACTTACATTGCCATAGCCATCCACCTACTTGATGAATCCTTGATTGTAGTGTTTACATTGTACGGACCAAATCACCGTTATATCTTTTATATATACATATATATATATAAATATATATATATATAAATATATATGTATATATATATATATATATATATATATTTATATATATATACAGATATATATATATATATATATATATATATATATATATATATATATATATATATATATATATATATATATATATATATATATATATATATATTTTTGTATATATATGTGTATATGTGTATATGTAAAGGTGATCAAACCTGCCCATAAGCTGCTGCCATCTGTGGGACAAAGCAAACACCCAAGACAAAACTAAAGGCTATGGTCGGGGTCGGTGCGGATGGTTGTTTACCGCAGACCAAGTGATTCTGCACCCAACAACATAGTCCCCGCAAGTACCACTATGTAGAAGACAGACTATATGTCTGTTAATATCAGTTTTGTTATATATCATTTATTTACTTGCATTTTAACAATTGCGACTGTCAGTAAATGTATTTAGTTCAACATGAGGGATACCTGGCATATTGAGTATGAATATGTTAGACCTGTTAGTGAACAGGCATGTTTTGGAGGCAAAATGTAAACAGGGTTTAGGGTTTTCCGATTGGTTAGGCAAGAAAGGCAAGAAATATGATCATCCAGACCTGTGTATGGTGCAATAAGGTATGTCTAATGAAAATGATGTATGCCCAGGATTATGTAGACACCTCATTAATGATTGGATATGTTGCTTGAGATGACATACAGCTATTATGTTTACTCTGTTGAGTAGTGTTTACTGTATACTTAATGTCATATGTTTTTCTTATTACAGTTTTCACGGTGTTTATCAACGATTTAGTCACTATGCTACCTATAGTGTTCTACTGCAATAAACATCAGTAATCAACAGAAGACTATTGTCTGTCGATTATACATGGCTACAGTGAAAAATCAGGCGACATTCAGGACTGAGATCCTTACCGCAGATGCATATATTGCTAATCCGACCCCTGACACCGATTTAAAGGAAATCCAGGAAACCATGGAGGAGGCGTACCTTGGATAAAAGGCTATCTTTGATAATCTTAAGGCTGCTTCAGGTATGGCACCATCTCAAAAGATTCGGACCACCATTGATAGGCTCAAAGCAGACAGAGACACACTGCTTAAAGAGATAAGCGTTCATCATATACCCCCAAGAGGCTATGGGTGGATGCCTACCTTTATCTTTTACACACGCATGTGTCGTGCTGTTGTCAAATTGTACAAAGGCCTAACTCAGGGACGTGGTTCGCATGTGTCACTGTCGCCATATGTATCAAAATACAAAGGGTGAATGAAATGGTGTCTGTGATTGATGTCATAGCATAAGTGGCTTTGAGAAAGCCAATATCACACATACTATTCCGTTTATGCAATTCGGTTGGATCGCAAGTCCGCGCAACGTTATCACTGATACATTAAATAAGCGGATACTCTTTGTAAACGTTTCCCTTGTGCTTGTCAGTTTTCATAGGACATGGAAGCAATCAATGCTTTATCATAAAAGCTACAATAAGGTGTTTTTGAGTAAAAAAAAGCTTATCCTGAGCGCAAGGGCGTGAGACTATCTGACACTTTTAAATAAGTGCTTGAGGCATATATTATATTGAAGTGCTCATCAATCCTCCTCTTCAACTCATTGGTGTTCGGCAATTTCTCCAAAATAATTTTATCTACTGCTTCATCTGTACTTACTGTTTTTACTGTCATTGATCGTAACACTTACTTTCAAAATATATGCCGTGTGAATACTGACAACGCTATATTATCTCTAGGAATCGCATCTATTTGCATACATTCGCTGGCCGTTGGCGCTGTGATTCAATTCGAATACTAAGCATTTCGCCTCTTTGATAAGTTTTTTCATCTCCCATCCATCGATGTCAAACTGTACTGCTTTTACCGCTAAGTTTTGATTTAAACCTTGATCCCTGTGTATATATAACTACAGTGTTCTTGGTGTAACCATTGTAATATGCTAATAACACATTGTAGTGGATCAGTGTGTGTGTTTCTATATAGTGGTGAGCTGGTGTGGAAAGGTGGGCTCATAAGCGGTTAAACTGGAATAGGATCTAGGCAGATGCAAGCACAATCTCAAGTTCAGTAATTTGCATGAGGCTGCCGCATACTGTAACACGGCGGAAGTTACTGAAATGATGCCCGAAATTGCCGAAAAACACTAACTATGCAGGTATCTGTGAATCCCAATCGATGATTCTATAAAATCTCGTTTATGCTACAGCTTACTTCCTTAACGGCAGATGGTGAATGCGATGGCGGGTTTCGAAACATGAGTTGGCATCATATTAATTCATGCCTTAAGGGCTTGTTTGTTCAGAAGTTTCAGAGCACTTATTTTAGAGTTTACGCTATATAAAATGAATTATTATTAATAGTTAAAGTTATTTGCAATAGGCGATCGCTTTATTAGGTCTTTTATGTTGTATATAGTAAGGAATTCGATTGATCATCAGCAACTTCCAATCATAGAATCCTCAAATATGCGTTTTATTTTAACTGTGTACAGATTAACAAGATGACTTTCCATCACCTATAATTTTCTTGTGCGATTTCAAATACCTCATATATAATCACAACAGATCGCCAGAAGAAGAGAACTCATCCGTCTTTCTCGTGGCGCATTGTAAGTTACAACATTCTAAAACAGGAGGTCAATTCTCTTGACAATTGAAGATTCTACTTGAAGTATAGCGCCTGCTACGAAACCAAGCTATATTATTTCGCGGATATTTATAGCAACGTCTCGGTGACAATTACGCTTGCTGTGCCCTCTCATATTTCTTCTAGCACCCTCAAGCAGCAGCTAAAATTAATGTAGGTAGACATCGATCCTATTTGAGCGGCAGCCTTGATTTAGGTTGGTCGTACGGATTTCCGGCCAAGCAGGGCAATCTATCATTGTCGTGATGTTGCAGCAAACATCTTTGCGAATATTTTATGCTGCAGTTCATTGTATTCTTCATGACACGATATTTTTCTCTTACTAAGTAGCAGTTATATAAGGGCGTTTTAATCCAAAAATAATTTACATTGAAGCGCGTGATATGCTAAAGGCATTCACTTTGGCATATAACAAATCAAAGATCAGTTTATACCTTTGAGTAACAATGAATGCTGACAGGCGTATATGTATTCTTTGCCCATTAAAAACTCACGTGGACTTGCATTAACGTGTCAGGATCTGAGTCGCACGATAAATTCGGTTCATTGGCTCGTTTACGCATAATTTATGAAGCCATGATCAGTAGTCAGTGGGCTGCATTTTATGCGTTTGGTGAGTAACTAAACAACGCCGCCGGCTTACGCACGAATGCTATGTACTTCTTACTGAGACAAAGCAGGCTGCAGACAATAAACACGCAAACATAGCTAACTACCGATTTCCACTGTGCCCTCTTGATAGCAAATGATGAATGTATTACACCATCTACTGTGATAGTGCTTCAGCCATTGACAGCTAAAATGACAGTTTTTTTATTTCAAAACTACTTCCGTAAAACAGGTTGTCTTGAGTTATACAATCACGATCAGCAATGCATAGTTTTTGATTCTTTGTATATTATTGTGTAATTGTCAATATATCATGCTCTGACAATGTTCAGTTGCAATACTTTTCCTGTGTATTAGCTGCAAAAAGTGTCAAGGAGGACTTAATTGCGTCTACCAGCTAACTGAAGCGCAATCACTAATTCTTAATTACGATTCATTGCCATGTGACGTATTCCGTGTATATAAATTCTTATACTCATAGATTGAGTCTCTTTTCTTCTATTTCTATTAGCGTACGTGCGGACATAAAGACATACCCACAGGTTTGTCACATTACAAGGAGTTATAAGCTGGTTGAAAGCAGCACTGCTATACTGTAGTGAGGAGTATGCATCAAGCAGATTGTTGACCCTTCACTCCTCCACATCGGCCGCGTCGATGCACAACACACCACAGCAGTGACAAAAGAATGCGGCTCTGTCCAATATATGTGCCCTTTAGAATCATTAGGATGGGTGCTGGACGGATCCATTATGATTAATGTACTGATGAAACTGAACAGGCAGATTTTTATATCGTACAAACTCAATGGCAAATGTTCTTGACCCAAATAAGTTTGTGAAGGATAAGTATGAAGTCTCAGCTGTGTCGATTCGTCTCAAATGCGAAAGAGAGCATTCAGACAGACAAATCAGATCACTATCGAGTCCTGAATTATTTCATGGTTATATAAGCTGTACACCACAAGTAGGCCTCGGATAACCATGCACTCCATACATTTGGTGTCCACGTCAAATAATTGTACCATATATCATTATTTTATGCTTGTCATGATAATAATCCTACTGAAAGTGAGTGAGCAGAGATTCTCAAATCACTAGGTCTACAACATTGTAAAGTCACTGTAACATGATGATCATCATCCGGGATACCGTAAATAAATATGAAGGCTTTGTGTGAAACATTAATCTTAGTTGTCTGCAAAACATTAGCTCAATAACCAACAAACCACCTTTTACCTCATAACTTCGTCATTTAGTTAGCTTTGCCAGATGACAGACAAACCAAAAGGAATAACGAGTTAGGTTAATTGCATTATAAGTATTAGTGATGCACTAATATTCCTTCAGATTCTGGATTTGTGTCTTCGACTTTCTATATAGCCCCGTTTATTTGAATATATATACTTGCGGAAATACTTGACTGATTGGGTATTTTAAATTCATTAACTAATGTTGATATCGGGTTTGGCATATATAACAAAGTATTCAGCAAACGGACTGATGGACAATAAAAAGGGAATATCATCGGTCAGGCGGATAAAAGATGTTACTATTTGGTGACTGAATCCCTATAGGCCATGCATCTAAAGCTACCCTTGGATAGCAATGTAATAAAATCATGTGGCGCCAATTGCCAATATACCGGACGCTATTTATGGCTATCTTGCTTATGCTATCATGTCGGAAGCCCTGATAATGCATCGGGGTGACCATCATCCTGCATTCGTTTATTTTGCGTAACATGTGTCAAACTTGACTTGCATGAAGGGATGGTAACATACATACGTATAAGTCAAATTGGTAACACAAAATTATATGTCTTGTACATGCGTACAACGTACATGTGATATATTGCTTGCATTTTTACCACATATTTTCTCATATGCTTGCTGTGCTACATATAACCGAATTTAATGCCCCAACTATCTGGCAGTGTCGCCGCCTGGGCAAGGCCTGAGCCTGCTTGCACATTTATGATCTAAGGAAATGGCAAAAAAAGGGGACCAGGTGGCAAGCCGAACTTATCAAGCAACAAGCTCTTGCCACTTCCAGTAAATTGCTCTCTCTTCCAGTGCCGCACTTAGGCAATCTTCTTAAATCCGATTGCGCAAATTCATACTGCCACATTCACTTATACCTTTGCAGACCACCTCGCTAACATATGTAGGGCTTAAATCCAAAGAACAACCGCAATCACTTCGTAGATTAAGTCGGTCGAACAATCACTCTGTAGTTTCCGTGACAGTCCATTGAGTGTGGCTGACTTTGTCAGCCCAGTTGCGTGTCGGTCATCTACGTAATATTTAGCTTTCCTAAATCAACACCTGCCTTTGTAGCCTTCCTTGACATACAATCCTATATTTTAGTCAGTCGATGTCTGTTTTTGTCATGTCTATCCTACAGCTATTTGACTAGTGAGCTAGATGGCTTTAATAGCAGATATAAGGTTAAATAGACATTGTAACCAATAGATGAGCTTCACACAAACAAAGAGTAAACATAATCAACATTAAGAATGATTTATAATTTACTATCTGGTCTTACTAAACTAATTGGGCTGCGGCATCTATGTTTTCGAACCTTCCTTTTCTCAGCAAAGAAGCAATGATTGAATGCAATTTCAAACCATGGTTAACCGTATAAAGATAACAACATGCAATGCTTCCCCACTGCGAGCTTCCAACTTATGACATTATTTTTGCGAAATAATTGTGAATTACCAGCATAGGCTCGATCGTTACTGGCTTGGCTTCGTTTAAGTTGAGATATTACAAAAAATTTCGATTACTGGATCGATAATTACCGCAGAATCAGCTACTCGTTAAATATGCATGTAATAAATGGATGTACGTGCGCAAATATTGTCAAGCGTTTTTTGGGATAGAATAAAAATGGCGTCTGAGTGTCCTAGTTGCTAGATGGCTTTAATAGCAGAGATAGTGTAAGGAGGCTAGTTGCATAGGGGGCTGTGAGTCACATGCAACGCTCTCATATATTATCTGTTTATGAATATGAATCGCATTAATCGTAAATTTTCACTTGCAGATTGCCATCTGGGTTTGAATCAATTAAATCCTAAAGTAACAACAGTGAGCTGTTAATAGGCCAGGCCGAGTAGCAGAATTGCCCACTGTCATATAGTTTTGTAACGTCATACATCCTTCGCCATATGCATCAAAGGCCTCAGAAGGGGAATAGGGAAAAGACACGCCACAATATTGACTGCAGCCTTCTATGCTTTCCTATCTACAGCGGTCATCTTTACATTCAATGATGACCATGATGGATGGCCGCTTAGGGGCAATGCCTCGTCTTTCAACTTTAATCATTACTAACTGATATTGTTATTACGACAGCATGCTATGTTCTCCCAGAGATATTGCTTGAGCCCATGTAAGCATCTACATCCGGCAGCAACGTGGTTATACCCAATGTTAGGACGTGAGATAGCTAGCCTTTCATTATGAGTTCCTAAGAGCTAAAGCGTGATTGCATGGCTATGTGTTGTCCGCACAGTGAGCGCATGCTGTAGACCTCTGCTGTTTGTTGCTATGTCGCCATTATCGATTGAATTTGAAGGGATCGACATTTACATTATTGGGTTTGCTACTTCCACACTTGGCATTTGTTCCTCGTATCAACTATTTTCTTTGCCTGGCGTCTGATAGCCTAATTATTTCGTTTGAAAAGGCACAGAGCTCCAATAAGCACGGTGTCTGGGCTTGAACAGCGAATGTGCGCCTCTGCCCTGTTGTAATGGGCAAAAAGAATAATCGAGCTATTGTTTGCATCATACCACCAAAGAACCTCGTTGATCAGTTTATTCATCCGATGCTAACGCATGACAGCGGGTCAATAACACCTTATTGAGTCTTTGTCATTTGCACCAATTATCCATTTGATGTTTTTCATTCCATATCGCGATAGTATACCCATGTTTATGATAGGAACCCTTCAAAATTGTTTTCATACGCAATATCTTGTTTTATACAATACATATTGTAACTTCCCAAAGTTTTATATGGCTGTCAATCGCCGCCAATCGACGATGGAATTGCAGCCGTATATCGCATCGTTTTAGTGTCCAGCCCTCACTCTGCATAAAGTGTATCACAACAACGATACAACATATGGTATCTTCATCTGAAATTGAGATTCAAACCATACACTTAATAGCACATGCGTTTCAATTGATAATTCAACACTTTAATAGCCTAGCCTGTTTCAAGGCAAACAAGTGCCTGTATTGTTCTACTTACAACCAACTGTACAGGGAATATAACCCATGTTACTCGTGAAAAATAGTCAATTGACAACCGATTTATCTATAACGGTGAAACAGTGCAAATATGGTTATGCTGATGGAGTTTGTTTGTTTTGTCACTGTTGATTGATCAGCCGCCAAATGGAAAAGACCAAGGTTATCGATTAGAGGAAACATTCATGTTGTAAATCAGCTAAGCCGAGTAACGAAAATATCGGTCTCTCCGAGTTCTATAAATTACCAATTAGTTTTAAACTTGCAATCAGCGCGATGTCTACATGATGAATCCCATCAAAGAATGAACGGCTTAACAATGATTTTCACGTTGCCTGGTCACAGAAGCCATTGAACAAAAACGTATCAATGACAACTGCCATTACAGAGCGACTTCTTTAATGATGATGAAACTATAAAAACGTGCCGGCGTAAGTCTTGTTAAGTCATTGTTTATTGACCAGTTGCCGCACGAATAATTCTAAGGTAATTAATTAGAAATATGATGATATACCTAATAATGCTTATGTCGTAATATCGATCACGTCGATTGCCATCCATCCCGTTTCGCTTTCTTGATCAGCGTGTGACCAGAAGTTTCCACGTGATAAATGCGTTTTAATAATACACTGCATAATTATAAGTTTACTCTGTCTTGTTACAAAAGTTAATGATATGAAAAGATCAATGTTATTACAGCGAGACTTCTTTGCATTATTTACACGATGCAACAGTACTCATTTTTTGACCACCCGCAATTGGCAAGTCGCAAATATCGAGTTGCCCTAACCCGCCTGACCCAATTGAATAAACTTATGTAATAAAATGGAAGGAATACAGTACCCACTATTATATAGGGACGTTAGATAACTAGGCATTGTCCCATAAGAGACCATCCGTCATGGCCATCATTGAATGTAATGATGACCGCTCCAGACAGGTATGCATACTAGTTGTGGTGGATGGGATGACATATTACCTGTCGTCAATATTGAGGAGGGTCTACATCCAATTCCAAATCTAGGCATTTCAAATTGAGGATGGTTATTTCGTGTATTGAAAGCATCAAGTCATGAATCAACTAGATATTATCATGCACTGTGTATCAGTGAACGACCATGCGGCTGGTACATAATTAAACTGTGATACATAAATTAGGTTAGGGTAGTGGATTCAGCGACAAATATGGCTCACGTTTATGTCCCTTGTCATCACATTTAGAATATTTAAAGTTTTAGAACACATTCCAGTAAGAATGAAAACATTATTGTTCAAGAGCTATATAGATAAATTGTCCATGGCGATTGCCTCGACGATTGCTACTTGGAGATGCAATACATTGCAACAATCAAAAAGTCACTATTAACTATTAATTGGATCATATGCTATTTCAAAGATTAATGATTAAACATTACACATGTGAGCATTATTTAACAGTGCATGTGCCTGACTCTCTGTATGTTAATAGACAATTGCGCGGAGAAGTAATTTAGCCACTATAGATTATACATGAATGTGTGCTACTGACTGCATCCAAATATCGCAACATTCCCGGGATAGTTGTGCAAACTTAAACGATTAAAGTTTTGGAGCCATCGGAGGTAAGAGACAAATAAAGAACCACTGTCAACGACCATTGCTGCATTAGCATTCGGTACAAACAACATGTAAACATTGCTGCCTTGCTATGCATTGACGTTATAAGCTATGGTGATATGGTCTTTACCCGTTTACAGCCTTATGTGACGTCAAGCCGAGTCTAATGCTCACCAGCCTTTACTTTGGGTGTCATGTGCCACCACAGTGGTATGATATTGGATTTCTTGGGACAAAATCGAGCTTCAAACAATTCTATAAATATCAAGTGCCGTATGTCCTGTTGGAGACTACAGGTAACACGGCGCCAAAAGGTTATACGGTTACACTGTAGATAACAAGCTTGTTCTTGAGTGGATTCATGCAGTGAAATTGAGCAATTTGTGAGAAGCAAATGCTTTTCCACACTGTTTGCATGGAATTCATAGCGGCAGCTCGATTGAATGAGCTGCAATTGAGTTCCAGCTAATTCCGCGAATAATTGATTGTTCTATCGTTCTTGCACCTTGTTTACTTACTAGCATGTAGTTCTGTTCATCTAAAATTATTTGTCGATTTTGCCGTCTGTCTGTCAACGGTACGAAAGTGATAATGTTTATGGTCTGGTTAACTAAAGTTTCAATCGAACACAATACAGAAAAGAAATGTGGCTCAGATTGAACTTTAGAGAAGTCGCCCAATGCATGAGAGCAGGACGGCGGTTGCCGCTTATCATACATTTATAATAGCAACAATGCTATTTGGCGAACGACCTAACTGAGTCGAGATTATTGCTATGCTTCTATAGTCATTGACGAGTGTATTTTCCGTATTCAATATTAGCCATTTGCTTATCCACACGTTCATAGAGTATCTGGACGGTTCGCAATTGTGTCTGCCGTAAAGATACTAACCCTCGAAGATGTGCAGGGGCTAACGAAATGGCTGGATGAAAACCATTTCATGGATTGTTGCATCTCTGTGGCAAGTATATTTCAGAGTAAATGTTACCTTCCATTTCACTGAATACCTAACGTACCGATTAAGCCGCGGATATGCGCAATACAGAGGGGTTCCCTTAGACAATAAGGTGGTGTGGATTAACATAGACGATCAGTTTCACATAATATATCGTTTAAGGTCATTATTGCAGATTGTCTGTCTTTGATGCTTGATTAACCATAATTTACTCCGCAATAGCTAGGTGTAGTTACGGCTGATGTGTCAGCAATCGTAAATATATTGGTATATGCCAAATAGATAATGGTAGACGCAAATAATACATTTGCAACAAACATCCGTATTGTCAGCACGTATACTAAATGCCATGAATATTTCTGATTTGATTTGTCAAATCAAGTGCAGACTTCCTGGGATAAGTTCCAGATATTGAGAATAAAATCCTATACCCCCAGCGGTGTTGTGTAATGATTCAAATAAGATCGTAAGGGTCCGACGAGCTAATCTGTGAGCTTATGATGCTGCTCTTGTTAGAACCGTCATTTGTATGCATTGAACCTTGTCTTAGGTAGTCAGTAAATCATGCTTGGTTTTTGGTTCTGCCAAGTTCTAATTCACGTTATTATCTTTTATGTTTTGCTGATACTGTGCCACAAAAATACAGTTCACATGTACGACATGGTGACACCGTGTCGTAGTTCGATATATCACTTTGATAAGCACAGCAAAGGGGATATACAGATGTAGATATCACAGACAAGGTAATGTAATGTCATGCGAAGGGCGACAATATATCCACTTCAATATTTGTGGCTTGGTGTTTGCTTTGTTTGCGCTATTTTCGCAGGGGATATTTGTGTGCATAGTATAGAGTTGGCGCTTACACGCTTATTGAACCTCCTCTAATTTGTCTTGTTAAAAACTGGCATACATGCATTGAATAGGCTCGAAAAATGCAAAGAATGGTGCGTAATACTGGCTCCGCATTTAAATGGGCAAAGAAAGCCTCGGAATATACAAGGGCTCTCTGTAGTAAAAACATAATCATTTGTAGTGAAAAATATTAGCTAATGATTTACTTTTACCATTACTGATTGCTCTCTTACGCACCTATATACACTCATTTATGTCCACTTACGAATACGCATGCAAACACGCCTCTACACGATGATGCACTCTTACAATCGTGCACTCGTATTCATGCGCTAGTGCGAAAAAAAATATACATCCACGCCGACATCAACAAGCAAATAAACACATGCACACACTTCCCAAAAATTACTTGTTTCGTGCAACTTGGATAGCAAAACCATTAGAACGTCAGTTCCATATACGAATGAGCTTCTGAGTTAAATCAGTACTGAGTTATCGAAGATGTTAGAGGAGACCGCTTATCATATTGATGCAAATTAATAGAGACGCTGAGAGGAGAGGATACATATACCATTGAATTAATGAGTCCACTTAACTGTGCATATGGAATGTTTCCGTCCATCAACGGATATCAAATGTCTTTCATGCCTGATATTCTAGCCAGTCTACATGTCTCTATGTATATTTATGTTTTTGTTTGTTCATCGATTTTGCCATCATTGAGTTTAGAAACGCAAGTAATTAAATCGGTCTGTCGGTTGTGCGACTGATGTTTCAGGGAAACGATTCATGAAAAGAAAATGTGGTATGGGGCATGCTCTAGTTTTATCCACTAGGTATACATTCATATCGAGTTATCGCAGTTCTAAACGTCACGTATCCGCTGAATGTAAGCTCTGATATAGTCGCGCAACACATAGTGTAATGTAGCAAGTGTAATGTTGAGACTGGTCTACGCAGGTAGAATACGCTTTCTTGCAATGTTCCTGAATTCAACCATAAGGCAATATGACTGTTATCGAGGAATGTTTGTCGCAAGAGACAAATGTGGGTTGTGCCAGAGTAAGCTGTATGAGTTATCACAGTACCGGAGCTGGTAGCAGCCTACCCTTTAAATAAATACATATCAGCTGAGTAGCAGCGCTCAATTGTGCTACAAGAACGACCAGGGCAAATGCAGTAACGTAAAGGGTCCAACAGCGAATAACAAATCTTATTCAGGATAACGGTAACTTATTCTATGTCATTTATGCGTATTTATGCAAAATATGTTTATTATTCTGACCTAGTCTCATTCACGAAGAATCATAGCCGGATAAATTAGTCCTGCAAAGCCTCGTGCTGGTACATGCGGGCGAACGGGTCTATTTTAGTGTTTAGCTAAGACGACGGAGGTATGGACGATTAATTTTGATTGTCACAAAAGAGCCGATGCATTCCGTTTCAAATATAAAAAAGGGCAGTTCACATAGTGGTGCTACTACATTTGCATGGAAAGGTTTTATTCAGAAGCTGTGTCCTCTGTGGGATTGGGAATATTAAATAATGGCCAATACTACAAGATATATAGAAACAGCGGCCCCAAAGAATACATCGTCCTTGTTAGCAGCAATAACACTATCAATGCAATATCAATGCAGGGTCAAACGAAATGAAATAAAGTTATCCACATTGTTGTTGTAAAATTCGTCTTACAAAATGGTCGCTCACGGATGTCAAACAGATAGAAAGTCGTCTTGTTAAATAGGGCTGAATTGTGCGAGCGGCGATTTGTGTAAACAAACAAATTTTTACTTGAAGGGAGGCAACATAAAATATAGAAATTGTGTTCAATTTAGGGAAGGACTGGTCGCTACCATAGGACGATATATTCATAGATTCTTAGCATTTGTGTTACGATTACAGTGCTAACACTGGTGTTCGGTCAAATATAACTAGCTTAACACCAACCTTTATATTTTGTTTGATCCATGAAAAACACCTGCGGTCATCTGCAAGGGAATTACCACATAACCTTGCGACAATTATCCATAAAAAAAATATATTCAGCATGTCATGATCTTGCCCTGCTTTAAGTGAAAATTATGTCTTTCCTATTGGACTACGACTATTTAAAAGTAACAGTCGGGATCTAATCCAAATTTGATATGTCATCAGATTGGTGATAGTTTCTGAGTCGGTAATCATAATCTACAATGTATCCATACAAACTGATCGGTCTATATTTAAAAGGACCTAATAGTTCTGTATGTTTGTACAGAGCACTATTACTCTACCTGAGCTGATGAGACAAATCACTCCATTGGGTTAATTTATCCACAGGGTCATCGATATGCATGGATTGATTACAGGAAAAAATCATTTATAAAATTCCGTCAATTCTATTACTCGTAGTCAGGACTTGCAGTTGTGACCCCACTGTTAACGTTTTAAAATATATCAGTATTTTCGGAAACGAGCTCAACCGTCAGGCATAATCGTCCCTATTAGCCTCTGATGTCATACTAAACGTTCCCAGGTAAATCCAGGTAATCATAATTTACTATTCCATTCCGATTGCGAGATCTGGATGGATCTAGTCGGATGAATCCCTTAATGCAGCAGATGAGCGTCTTATGATGTGAAGCTTCCACGCAGCTGGAGGCAATAATGAGGGGTTACCTAACGCCACATAACGATAGCGATCGGGATGATGATTAAATTTTGTAAATTTCCTTTTCTATTAAGTGAAGTTGAGGTTAACAATTTGCTGTGAATCTATGTGCTTGTTTTATTGAGATCGAATTTGTTCGCATTCGTATGTGTCGGTTATTGTTTTTAAATTAATCAATATTTGAGCATGCTTATATAGTATGTAATATGTGATTCACTGGCAAATGAATAAACGGACAGATGAAGGTACGAAGAGGTGACTGTGCGTCTGTACGCGTTATTGTTTTATGGACGACATCAGCAGACATGTCTGTAAATTTGTTTCACGTTATCCTAAGTCTATTTTCTTATAGTTACATCATCAAATGCAAATATGTCAGAGAGAACGTTTATTTGAGTGAGTGCATTATGTGTCACCTTCAGAGACTAGTAACTTGCGAAGGGTTACAACATACGAGAAACGTATTTGCAGCTACGTGCAAGATTCAGCACTAGCTTGGTCGTGGTAACTGATAAAACATTCAAATGAAAGTGATCGCCATTCTATATATTTGCACTTCATATGAATGCTATGGAAGTACTAGCGCTTCAGGTTCAGTTGTCAGTAAAGCAGTGTTATATTTAGGGTCTGGTTGCTGCAAAGAACGCCAATATCTTAAGTTATCGTTGCGTAAACACATTTCACTTGAGATGTGCTTTGCATTCTACGAGGCACTGGACAACCCTGGATAACCAATTTTGCTGATTTGACATTAATATGCTTAGACATGACACGGTCACCTTATTCTGCGTTATTCATGTATTACGGCGCTGACAGTCCATGTTATAACTGTGACCAAGTCACGTTTCCTGGATTCAATGGTTGCTACATTTCTAATGTAAGGCGATACGATTCCAACGGATAACTGTGCAAGATGTAACCATGCTCGAACACGTATTTATTTGTATATGACGCTGCATATCGCAGGCGTTTGAGATATTGTCGAATAATTAATCAGAAATCATTAATAGGTATTACTGTACACTATATACGAACACAGTTTACGCAGTTGTACGTCCACATATGCGTAAACGTGTTTTTGTGTCGTTATATCCGTCCAAAAACATAACAACGTTGCTGCTTGCAAATATTCTTCAGGGGAGAATTTTGCTTATAACCATAGCACAAAGATAGTTGATAAATTTCAGTACATCTTACTGTGGCTTAAATATATTTTACACGATTCCTAGGTATTCACAGAATGCATTCGTTACGCATAAAATATTCATTCGTTCATTTACTCGTTAATATCTTCTCTTAGTTACGAATTCCATAAAAACCGTGTTTTGTTCTTGTATTCTGGTAATTTGGCTTTTTCCACCTCAGAGCATCCATAGTCTCGCCACTATTTATCTAAAGATATTCGGTTGTCGAATATCAAAGACTCTTTGGCATGCATTGAAAAAAAATCGCGCGTATACCTAAAGAAGGCGTTTACATCTCGTCGACTCTGCTTTTAAGCGAACGAACCTACAGTAGGGAAACTAATGTTGTCAGCTTTCAGCATTGATAATGAATGTATCATTAACATACGCAACAATATGCGAGATAGAGATAGCATCCATCAATATAAAGACCTCAAGTACCTAATCAGCTACTGATAACAGTTATTAAAAGAGGTTGCTCAATACGTTAATGAGTTGAAAATAAAGATTGATGAGCAGTCGCATAAATCTATAGCTCCCTCCCTTGTCCGATCGCCTTGCTTCAACGCCTGCATGATAAACCATTGCTCGCTCGGCCGACATTGCCAGGCCTTTCATGAACGATAGCATTAAGCCCAAGACGTTTTTATTGCTAAACTAACGGCCTATATATTGGCAGTTGACACTAAACCTATATATTTTAATAATATCTGCTGGCTACTCTTGATGCATGGTCGATTTGGAAACAATTGGTCAACGCTTGTTTGCTACGGTATAATGGTGAGTTTTCAGTGTTCGCAACATTCTAAAAGCTGCATCTCACATGTGATACACCATCGGGATCGTTACTGAGCCATTATGTATAAAACGCATCGATTTCTACCCGGTTTTAATTGATATGTGTTTTGGCAGTTGAAATATTTACTAGCAACCTCCATGTATGTTATTGATTGTATTTTGATTTTTATGTTGCCGTACTATTTTATAGTTTACCAAATTGTTTAATGCTCGAGGCTAATTCAAAACCCTTCTACTCTCTTTTGACTATGATACCCAGTCAAATGCATGGGTAGATATGGTGAGCTTAATCAAAGTTTGGTAAATAGTATGCTCACTAAGCTTTTCAGGCGGACAACAATTTGCTTTCAGTTATCCCGTTATGGACATTTCATATTTGCAAAGTCCTGGCCATTCGTTGAGAATTGTATTCCATGTTACGTTATTGTGGTATCTTATATATCCATCAGGAGCTGACAAAAAATGTTAGCGCACATTTCCGGACACAGGCGGCTAGATACAAATAGTGCGAGACTTTCAACAAACAGAAGAGAATACTCGTTATTATTTTATTCATATTACATTCTTTCGAAACGATTTATTACAGCACACTTTCATATCAGCTCAACGCATTAGGAAAAGTAGGCGAATAATAACGACGTGAATTTCCTCGTAATATGTCACCTGAAGTGCAATTGCAGAGCTGTTATCTTCAAGGTAGTCGATTGGACAGTGTGGTTCTACCATGGTGTTTACAGTTTACAGCCATGACCTTTGGAAATTATGTATCATTATAATCGTCCTCTGCCATAACGACGCCATTTAAACAGAAACACAAAGCAATGTCCATTCTTAAGATGTCATCTTAAAATAACGTACAATTAAGTGAATCACTGACGTTTAACGTTACATCCAAAGTCAAGGTGATACATTGGCGGTGACGTAAACGGATGACCATAATACAGCAACCCTAATTGCCATCGTCTTCTTGGTACAGGCCAGGTACCAATAATAGAATAGCGTAATAGAATACGAACCTCCGAAGAAATAAGAAAATGCAGCGGCCGAACAATCCTAATGTCAGATAAATGGCAGAGGAGCTCCAACATCATTAGATGAGCAGACAACCACAAATACACATATACGTTTATGCAAATGTAAGCGCACTATAACTCCTGAACCACATAAAAATTGCCTCCTTCTTAGGCATTTTCAGGAACAATGCTTCTCTGCGCAGATGCTGATAATACAACGTCTGCCTCGCTGAAGCCATGCTTGTGGCTACAAATCGTTGCATACGTCAGCTGTGTGATTGGTAACGTTACCCGCCTGACCTTATTTGGGCGATCACCGTTAGGTGGTGATTGTAATATTGGTCGTAGTTTGCATTTGTCTCAGAGCAATGTTGTGTTGTAGCGCGGTAATGTACATGTTGAGGGCTTTAAAATCAGAACGGCCGAGCCATAATGCTGTTTGGGTCTCCACAATACGCTGTGGAGACCCAAAATTCACATTGGCTGCTCGGTTGTTATCACAGTTGTTATGCTAAAGATATTGAACCTCAGCTCATTGCACATCCATGTATCATCTAAAGAGCACTTAACCGAACTGACATCATAACGTAATCATGTCGCTCATGAATATTCGTCCTTTTTTTCTGGGAGATCCCTTCAGTGCTGCATTACCGGATTCGAGCAGGCTGGGTACATTGTATGGAGCACCATATTTATCTACAAAGATAAAGCATCGGAAATGCTGCGATCTATGTTCACTTATTGTATGTTCAGCTACTAAGAGTCGACCTTGATAATCTACTGGATCGCCTTAACGCGTATTGTAGGTCTCATCGACGCGATATCAATGGCTTTGCTGCAATGTGAAGCATCAATAAAACGTGGGTTCATCAAACTAAAGATTGTTAACTACGCTAATTATCGCTCTAATTGGCAGACAGTGATACATGAGGTAGGGGTTTGAACTATTTATACCATCGGGTGGTTGAACGGAGAAGACGTTGCAATGTCGGCGTGCGTATTTGATGTTATATGGAGTAAATCACCAGTCTACTGAGTATTACATGGAGTAATTCATCAACCCAAGTCTTCATACGTTACTATGACTTTCACAGCGAAACAAGCTTACCGATATGTACCTGCGACTGTTCAGGAAAGCAGCATTTACTATTGCTATAACTGATATAGTTCAAATACAACAATAACAAACTACTTGTGAATGATGCTGTTCCAATATCATTAGCACGGTCAGTAGTCCACCTATATAATTGTAGCACTGGACTGAAGTATTTAGGTCATGGAACCGTAAACGTAAACCTTTAAGATCCGTGCATCACATCCTATTCATCCACACATTTGCATTTAGCTAATGTACCTACTGACAGGTAATCATTAGATAACAAGCTCATCCGTGGTACGGTACTTACGTTAGCAGAACATGTATGTCAACTCGGCGGTAGATTATATATTCATTAGGTCTGATATAGATAATATTAGATCCAACGTTGAATCAAGTTATCCGTAACGAAAATTATTTCCGTGTAGACTTTGATAACAGCAATGCAGTCACCTTAGTAGTAGCCGCCGCTGCAGACTCGTGGTCTATAGCTGTATTAAGTAGATTAACAGGAATGTCATCTTGTCACATCAAAGTAGTTTATGCGGTTGTTAATATCCCAAAGGTGATCAAGTGAGATATGGGCACAGTTAATTTATATCTGCCTGTATAGCGGGGCTACGTTGAATGTTGTAGTCATAATTTATGGCATAATCGGGGACTGTGACTAATTTCAAGTTGCTAGAATATGATTTTCTGCGTGTTAATAGTATATTACATATTGTATGAATGTATGTATGTAAGTTTGTTTGTATGTATTTGTGTATATGTACGTACGTATGTACGTACGTATGTGTGCATTTATGTATGTGTATGTATGTATGTATGTATGTATGTATGTATGTATGTATGTATGTATGTATGTATGTATGTATGTATGTATGTATGTATGTATGTATGTATGTATGTATGTATGTATGTATGTATGTATGTATGTATGTATGTATGTATGTATGTATGTATGTATGTATGTATGTTTGTATGTATGTATGTATGTATGTATGTATGTATGTATGTATGTATGTATGTATGTATGTATGTATGTCTGTATGTATGTATGTATGTATGTATGTATGTATGTATGTATGTATGTATGTATGTATGTATGTATGTATGTATGTATGTATGTACGTACGTACGTACGTACGGATGGATGTATGAATGTATGTATGTATGTATGTATGTATGTATGTATGTATGTATGTATGTATGTATGTATGTATGTATGTATGTATGTATGTATGTATGTATGTATGTATGTATGTATGTATGTATGTATGTATGTATGTATGTATGTATGTATGTATGTATGTATGTATGAATGTATGCATGTATGTATGTATGTATGTGTGCATGTATATATGTATGTATCTATGTATGTATGTATGTATGCATATATATATATGTGTATGAATGCATGCATGTACGTACGTATGTATCCCTTTTTCTTGGATGTAACTGATCATGACTAACAGAATTGTGTAATGCAATAGTGCACTGTAAAACAGAGTCAAACCGGGGGACATATGTTGCTTCACCTTCCCATTTATTTGCAATCACCTGTTGCACGCCGCTTTAAATTCTATGTGACCTTTAGACTATTTGAACCTCGTCCATTCCTGTCTCTGTATATCACTTATAGCTGTACTGTCTCCGAAGTCTTTTTTACGCAGGTTATGTTTAGCTATGGAGTGCCAGATGGCGCTGATGTATCGTTTCTCCTTTTCTATCATATGTATTGCAAAGTGATAACAACAAGCAAGAACTCCATAACAGCTAAAATGCATATACTAGCGTTTGAAGCCAAATATGTGTTATTTACCACTCTGAAGGTAAATTTTGGTGAGAACCCGAGAGTTGTCTTGATGGATTAGATAACCTTATAGTGTTATGATTATTCTGATTGAACGACGAAGAACTTATTGCTATATAAAAAATCTCCGCCAACAGAATCAGCAAAGGAGTTATTTGTGTAATAACTCATACCGGCATTAAATATTATATTACGATTATTAATCCTTCAATCAACGCACTTAAAGAGATTTTACATCCTCCAGTGCATTGAGAAACAAATCCGAGATATTTAGGGTCGTGAATTTGACGTTCATTTAATGCACCACAAATATCATCACCGATGATGTCCCTGCGCTATGGTTTGCTGATCACTTGAAAGGGTATCTGCATCCAAGAGTAAATAGCTTATCGACAAGATTTCACGTACGTATGTAAGAAAGTGTCTGATGTTGGACCTATGCTTAATCGCACCTTAAGTGGCTACGAATTATTTACGCAGCGGCACGCTGGGATAAATACTGCGTGGGGGCTGGCATAGCATAAGGTGGGCTATCAATTGGTCGCATCAAGACCTCATCGATTAAAGCGCCAGTCCGAGAGTCCATAAATGAGGGCCAGCAAGTCTTTACACAAATTGGTTGCAGAGTAAGGCTAACTAACGGTGAATATTGTGTAATTATTGGTATTGAACCTCATTCATTATTCAACATTGCCTACATGTCGTGTTGCAGTTTTCAAGTAGGCTTATATGACTAATAATAAGTCATAATTAGAAGCGCAATGGTTGAAACCATTAATTTCTGTCGGTTGCATTTAATTTGGAAACTTGATGGGGAACGCAACTAATAGAATCGGCAACATGCAAATGTAAGATGTACAGATTTCTTTATCCACAAGCCATCTACATCTCTTTAATGCTCCCCCGGGACGTATAAAGCTATGTAATGTGGCAGACGACCATTCATGGCTTTATATTGCTATTGAATATTCATTGCATAGGACATTACGAGACGAGTCAAGTATAGTAAAGATCGGCAGTTTGTGAATCAGCGCATATCTATTACATCAGCCTTAACTGCAGTTATAACATAATAATATTAAAATCACTTTTCACATCAAAAGGACTGCCGTTAATGTTGGACGCAAAACAGCTAGCCTTAACCCTCTCCATATTCATAACATTGGCGATGAACAAAATCCGTGACAGGTTGACAAACGAAGATAATATATCACACATCATGACATCCGTCTATATTTGAATCATGATTCGGATCTATTATAATAAGCATCGGTTTCGGCTGCTCTACACGATTTCTGTATGCGTCATTGGTATTAAGTTACTTGAACATGCTCATTCTTTTGACAGATTATATAAATCCATAATTGTGTGTTTCTGCAAAGCTGCAACAACAAATGTGTGTTAGCATAATTACAGAATTTACTGATTAATGCAAAAAGTGGTGTTTGAACAGATGTCGACCCACAACGTTATAGATAAGAAAGGTTTGGATATCAAAACGAAATAAAGCCGCCATATTGAGGTTGACGTCACCATTACCTCGGGGAGCTCGTCATAACGCATATGATCGTTGCCATGTGGCCATTTGTCGATGTAAAAAAATAAATACTATTGGAGGGACATAATTATATATAGAGCTGATGCTGGTGGGAGACCTCTCTGTAGGCAAGCGATCATCTCCAGCCGCGCAGTTGGCAATGAATAAATGCATGATTATTCCGAACGCTCCAATGATGTTAAAGCTACTCAGCAAAGCCTCTAAATGAATTCAATGGAGCTACATAAGAGGCCCCATAGTAAGCATTTTTTCCCCGATGACAGTTGATGATCTATAACGAACAGCTTAAACACACATTGCGTAACTGTAACGAGCGGGGCACACACGGAACAGCACGATCGGATTCTTGTGGCGGTAATCAATTCCGGGTTGTGCTTTTCAGACATCGAATTGCATCAATTAAGATTACTTTATCTGATCTGCTTCCCACATTAAATTAAATAGATGTATAATTTGTTTAATCCAACCCAGAACCTGTGGGTGGCTAGGCGACGCAGTTTCCAAACTATGCAAAGTGAACTACTTGTATGTATCTATATATGTATTAATGTATGTATGTGTGTATGTATCTATGTATGTACGTATGTATGTATGTTTGCATGTGCGTATCTGTATGTATGTATGTTTGTATATAGGGTTGTATACACGTATTTATGTGTTTGTATATGTATGCCTGTGTATATGTGCGTTTGCCTGCATGCATATTTGTATGTAGCCATGCATGTATGCATGTGTATTTGAGAGTTTTTTTATGAATTTATGCATGCATGTATGTATGTGTGTTATATGTTTGTATGCATGTATGAATGTATGCATGTATGTATGTTAATATGTAGGTATGTATCTATTCATGTATGCATGTTTATATTTATGTATGTCTGATTATATGTTAGTATGTATGTATGGTTGGATATATGTATGTATGCATCTATATTATATTCTATATTCAGATAGGCTACATTTCGGAGCGTTATGTACCACACTCAGCGCGATATTGCCCTGTTTAGTTGCTATTTTATTTGTGCTGCAAACCAAGTCACACGTCAATCTAAAGTAAAGCCATTGATAAATTATTCCGAATAGACATTTCATATATTACCGTAAATTGTTGTGTTTTGTGGTATCTCGAGTGATAATGCAAGGTAGCTTTGTTCATAACCGCCATAGATCACACCGCAAACAAATACGAATGTTAGTCATCTAGCGGGCAAAGTCATTGAACCATCACATACCGTTTTGCACGTAAGTTAGCATGCATCATCTAAGTAAGTGCCAATAACTGGATATATCTGTCATTATCACCATGAAGATAATATAACAGCAAGGTAGATAGCTTAATAAGCATCGAGCAAATGTAAATAGATCTAGATGTCTCAGAGGTAGTTGTGTTACAACTGGTATGGTGGTATAATAATAGTGGTATATCGCACTTCGATGCACTTCTTGGGGGCAAGATAGAAGTACAGCTTTCTCTCGTGTCATGGCATCTTTACTAGCCATTTTGGGATCCAACGATCCAATAGCGATATAAAGGTGCACTTTTCAAGGTGTTGCGATGAAAACCACCTTCGGACATAGCTTGGCACACAATGTCGACCTACGTCATAAGTAGTCTGCGTCATGATCAATATACAGTACGTAAGTAATTATGTTTGTAGTCTTTTTCACTACAATTAAAATCGAACACAAAACGATAAGAAAATGTGTCTCAGATTGAGCTGTATATAAGTCGCCTAAGGCTCCAAAGCAGGACTGATGAATTTGAGGAAGAAACGGTGATCGTACTGAAGCAGGCGGCTTAAGTTAACACCGACATTAGTGAACGACGCTTATCATACATTTATTATACCAATGGTGCTATTTAGTGAACGACCTCACTGAATCGAGATTATTGCTATGCTTCATATGTCATTGATGAGTGTATCGTCAATATGCAATTTTAGTCATTCGCTAATCCATACGTTCATACAGAATCTGGACGGTTCTCGATTGTGTCTGCCATGAAGATACTAATCCATGAAGATGAACAGGGGCTAACGACATGGCTGTATGAAAACAATTTTATGGATTGTTGCATCTCTGTGGCACGTTTATCCAGAGCAAATGTTACCATCCATTTCAATGAATACCTAACATACCGATTAAGCGGCAGATATATGCAATACAGAGGGGTTCCTTAAGACAATAAGGTGTTATGGATTAACATAGACGATCCGTCTCACATAATGGCCAATATGTCAGCAATCGTAAATATTGGTATATTGGTATTGCCTTATAGATAATGGTAGACGCAAATTATTCATTTGCAACGATTATCCGTATTGTCAGCACGCCATATAGAATGCTATGAACATTTCTGATTTGATTTGTCAAATTAAGTGCAGACTTC
>CM067356.1:73942297-73989797 GCA_034190875.2 Urechis unicinctus
CATACTTTATACCTATCGCGGGTTTGTGTTATAGCTTTGTGTACTGCGTTTGTAGGGGCTTCGATCACTATAAACGCAAGTTAGCTGTTGCATAAAAAGGGTTCATTGCAATCGATTTTGTTGGCTGAATGATACTTCAAATCCAATTTATCATTAGTGACTTAGCTGGTTGTGATCTGATGGTTGTGTCGCATAATTTATCACTTAACATGGCCGTTGATGCTAAGTAGAATGGCTATCCGTAATGTAGGAATCAATTTTGGACTGAATATGGCATCAAATTTAAACGTCCACTTCATAAACATGGTTTATTGATATTGTGTTTACAACTAATGCACATCGAAGGTGGCTTCAAAGTAAGGCATTCGATCCCCACCCGCAGTTATGCAACCAGTTATGCAACAAATCATGTGCTGAAAATCTTTCCACACAAATAAAAATTGATTTGCTTCAATGTATAGTACATTTTCCCAGATTTTCTTAGCGATTGGCAGTGAATGCAAATAACGTCGGTGAAGGACATCCATTAAATTGCGATAGCTCATTAAACTTTACCAGCCGTATAAACTACTTACATAGCCCATGACCTCCGCGTCAGACGGACGTGATAGATAATACGATTATACACGATTGCGAGCCAGTGCTAGAGTAATGCATCGATTGGAATTTCCGACAGGTAACGAGGACCATCAGTACTGCGTCGTAGGTCGTTTTCGCTTTCAAATTATTTTAATTGATTAATGCTTGCGACTATATCAGTACGCGTTGATGCACCCAAGTGAATGTCAGACAGTGTAAGTATGCTGCAAACAAATTGTGTGCCCGCGAGTGAACCTTTCAACGTGCCAATTTACAAAACCATTCACTATTATGTCATCAATATAAAACTATTATCTCAATTTACAGATAAGGTCTTAGACTTGGTCCACATGTCATAAACAAGCGTCTCCGTGCTTTATGAACTAATGCATCAAGAGTGATAAACATGCGGGGTGTCTACCAAATTCACCTAGGCTGCAACTTTCCGCGAGCTTATTACATTCGGTGTGATTATTGAACTACAGACAGCAGTTATGTCAGCAAGTTGATGGAGCTAAAAATCTAAATTCATGGTTTACAGGTAACGGCATTACCTTGCAGAGTCCGAAAGGACTAGGCTGTATCGTTTTCACGGGAGCTCCGGGAGTTCATCACCCGCTGAATTATGCAACTAATGCTATTGTTCTATGGATCGAACTTGCTTCCTTTGAACTGGATACAAATACCAACAGTTTTTGTTATTTCCATCAAGTGTTAAAATGTTCATCGCACAATGCGCCGCGTGCTTAATTCAGCCAGATATAAGAAGCCGCCTTGTCATGTAATTGGCAAACGTGACTAGTCATAGATAGGAAGATGTCAACTAACGACTATTGAATACAATTGTAACGTGCGGATATGACTGTTGTCGATGAACATCAGCAGGTAGCTTACTGATGCTTGTCTGGATAAGACGCATTACATAGTAATTTGTCACGAAGCAGCGGTTTTAGCCATTCATATATGTGCCGCAGATATGGCAAATTGAAATACCAACTGCACATTTCTTCGAGATATTGTGGTAGGCATTGAAAAATATATGTACGTACGTCAATTGCATGCGAGTCTACTGTGTACTTATCATCAATTTCGTGCTTAACATCTCCTATAAGAATGAGCGCTTTTGGATTGTATTGTATGATTTCTCTTAAACATACTGCCCTTATGTTTTATAAATGATAAAATCAATGTTAAAAAAATTGGTGTCATCTTTGCGGCCTCTATTTCTAAGAATTTGCAAAGTCGTCTTGTTTCGAAAAATCGATGCATTCAGCTACCATACTGACACATGTTTTATGTTTGTCGCGATCGAATATGGCAATATTAAGACAATTTTGCCTTTAGGTAGTACTAAAGGCGATACAGAGCATTTGTGTTTGTTGCATAGCTGCTAGTCACGATGTTTGTATGACAAAAAATAAAGGCTACAAGATGGTGTCTTTGAAAGAGTAAAAGCTTATTACCCAAGCTATATTGCAAGAATGTGTCAACAATATATATGTCTCTAGAGTCTGTTTAGCATCCTCCATATATTTAGAATAAGTTCAAGCTTTAATGGTCAGAATATGAAAAATGCACCAGTACACAAATATTGACATTCACACCAGAGATGTACCGATGTGTTACTGATAGATTGCATGCATTTGCATAAAAACACAAACATGTAGGCTCATGCATGGACACCTGGCGGTTTATATGCGAACATGTCGAGTGCAACCATTCTAATCACGATATCGTCTTTCCGGTTCTAATGGTGGGTTACAGAGAATCATCGACGCGCGAAGCCTGGAAGGATATACATACTATCCGAACAATATCGCTACACACTCTTTATTAAAATAATAGTCACACAAATAAAATGGTTAACTATTAATAGTCTAGTGCTGAAGTGATTTTGCATTTTGTATTTAACAATTTGTAGATATTGTCGAAACAGGTGCTCGCACCATATTTTAATATGACATTCCATTGGCCTCAATGCATTTTAACCTCAGTTGGTGTAACTCAAAATTACAGCGCAGTCTTAACATGGTACTTTCATGATATGAGCGTAGTTTTGTTCAGCTTATTCTACATTTCATCGCATGCCATTTGCAGCTGGGTACTTCCGAGCCCATCATGTTCTACTTAAGGGCAATAGAAGCAGACGAATCAGGCGGATGCGAATGTACAAACATCTTCATATACACCGCTTTTGAATTCGCGGTTTTATCTCTTCGTGAAGTATTGATGATAATGGATGCAACATTTGATGATAATGGATGGAACATGTAACATTAATACGGGAAGCGGGATGTTTTCTCTCGAAACTGCACTAATAAACCCAATACCACCAGCTCCAATTTAACTTGAAAGGACCGAATACGCATAAATGCAAGTATTCTGGGCGCAAAGTAAACTTAGGAATACTTTGCAAGTAGCATACGACCCATTAGCAAATATCTTCAGTTGCGTTTCAAATGAAGACGCAGTTTTCAGTGACCTGCAATATAAATTATATCACTTAACAACTCCAGTAATACAAAACTAAATTGGACATAAAATATAACCAGTATCAAAACCGCCAAGTGGCTGTGTTTGTGTGTCTTTCTGTATTTCGGTGTTTAAAATGACTCAACCAGCCTCAAGGGTACAAATATTTCTCATCAACTTTGAATAGTAAACCAGCTGTAGCCAACTATTGTTGACACATTCTTGTTCAGTTAACTGTTACTGGAAACACTACTTATATGCACAACTTAATTGATAGCTCTGTTTGGACGTGTTGACCAATCGGTGTCACGATGGCCCGCATCTCAAGTGTAATCATTAATATGTGCAGCTGTGGAATACGGAACGGAGATATAAAAGTAGGAAAACCTTTACAAGCGTAAATAACAGGAATAATAGAAGAAGGGTATATGCCAAGCATGCCATCTTGGCAGTGTGGAAGGCTGGCCAAAACAGGTCTTGCAATAACGTTGCTAAGACGCAAACCATAGTTATAAATCGTATTCATTAGCTGACAGCATTTTGGCTGGGTGATCGTTTGGTGTGTTGAAAGGCAGCCAGAGCCAAAGTATAATATAGAAGCACTGCATATCAAGTGTTTTTCTACAATTGCCGTGACTTGTTCAACCCTGATAACTTAACTCAATATACTCAAACAATCCTGAAACATTAGCCTTAACATTTGTTTACAAATGTACCCTAGCGTTGAACTAGTTTATGTCGGTTTGTATGCATATCTTTATTGTGTTTCTTGTGTTACAGTGATTTCCACATACATAGACTGCCAGCATTTACAAAAAGTAATAACACGTGGATCAAAATCCTTATATATTCCCTCTCTGTTTGAATCAATATAAAGCCACATCATCAGCTAGGTTGGATGGCAGTGAGTTGGATAAAACACATTCCCTGATACGTCATGAAATCATTACAGGCTACGTCATTCAGGTCATCTCCTTAACATATGCTGTTTGCTAAGCGTTTACATTTCACGGCATCATTGTCGACTAATCTACAGTGATATTGTACTGCATCTACCCTAAAAGTATAGGCGGTCAAGAAGAGCTTCGTTGTGCCACTCGATTGCATAACGATAAGCATAAGTAACGAATAAACGCAAGGCACATTCCATTGCCTTATGAAGCAGTGCTGAAATGTAGGTGTCGAGTTTATAACACATGTTTGTATCAGGTTTTTGAGTATAATAATGCCACATTAGCCTGAGTACGGATAATAAAATATAATGGAATTGTTGTAATTACTACCCTAACAGTTGTGAATAATGTATAGAGTCTAAAGTTAAAATGCTCAGAGGCAGATGATCACCGTAACGATATGCTATATTGAATATTGAATGATAAATATTGACATGGGTCTTAAAAGGTATAAATACCCCATAATTCTCACCTTATTTACACAGAAGATGTCAATGTTGTGTACATATAACATTACATTTAATGATTTTAAATTTAATTGATTTTATTTCAATGACATTTTTAATTCATAATTTAAGACAATCAGAAGCGTGATAACCCTCAGCTTTCAATAAAGCAAGGTTACTCTGAAATAATCAAAAGGCGGCAATTCCAAGGTTTACGAGTATCCATATAGCTTTTCACTTTTTACCATCTCCTTTAGCTGTTTATATTAGGAGCATTTATTGGTAATGGTCGACGACACAAGGGTTAGATGTTGAGTGATAACATTTTGTTATTCAGCGATAGTTTATTTATCATAATTATGCTAACCACATCAATTTGCTGATACAATGAACTCCCTAATGTACGCAACGTGTAGTGATGCAGGCTCTTTGTGAGATCCTTATGCATTGAGGTCTATATCAGACTGCGGTTAAATATTTAACACAAAGAGCAGCTAAGGTGCAATATACAAAGTAAGTTGTGTGCATTATCAAGGACGGGGGAAAGGGAGTAATCATTTGAGCGTCGTAAAAGTGACTTACATTATGTCCCCTTTGGACTACTGACTAATCCCTCTTTTGTCCTGATGCTAACCACATTGCGCTCTCTCAGTGAACTTGTTAGCGACAACATATTCGAATAATTGCTTTTCAGATGGCCCGAACCGACTAATCCAACAAAATACCATACAATATTGTTGTCACTAAGGAGATTTCTTGTATGATTTTCGTTCCAGCATAAAATGGCATACTTTGCGCTTAAAAATTTGCCTACTACAGGTGCGTCGGAAAAAAGATACTGATATGTTAATGCAAATATTTACCCAATTATGATTTGATTGCCGGACTTACATGAACTAGAGATATCGTTTGTTTAAACACTGACCTTGTCGCTGAGTTTATTAGCATAAGAAGGCCCATTAAAGGTGTTTTCATAGAAATCCAATAACGAGAATAATCGTCATGGCCATAATACTGCGTCAAAATTTATCTGCCAAATTTTAACATTAAACATGACAACGCACATAGCGTGTAAACATTACGTACCCTGCATGCCATACCATTGAAGTCGATTTATGCTTGCCTCTATGTCTGAGCGACATCAAAATATCTAAAAACTCTTTGGAATTCAGAGTGACACACAATTGTCAACGACAGCGTGCAGTCATTCTCATCACGTAATATGTATGTACCATTGTCGTTTTTATCATGACAAAACGTTCGAACAACACATCGCTTGTTTATAACAATGTATTTCACAAGGTTTGCCTTCTTGCCGATGTCTTTTATGCATGTTAACTAAAACAAGCGCAGTATTCAAAATAGATAATTACGGGTATCCAGGTTGTCGATTCAGTGGCGTGTTGGGACTTTTAACGCTCCCCACACACTGATGATAATTGATAAAACCTCGCAAATATCAACAGGGGCAAAAAACTGCCACTAAGTACGTTTTACCAAGCTTCTATGTGACAAATATTCAATAGATAGCTGGTTAGGTTAGTTAATGTGACAAATTAATGATGCAACGTCCGTGTCGTCTGTTATAACCAATCCCCTTTATTTACTCCATTTGTCCTCATTTAATTTCCGGTATACATTGATTGGCATCAATGCTTTGCAGCATTCACTTGGAGATTGCAAATGTTGTGCTGTTAAGACAATCTTCCTCTATGTTATCACCAAATTGCGGGCTTACAGTGATGGTGATATATTATTCACAAGAAAGAAAAATACAGCCATGTTAAACTATCAAGACAGAGCAGAATTAGTTTCCTCCAAATATCTTCTTCAGCTGGGCTGCACCATTTAAACCGCGAGTTGTCTGCATTATTGATTGAGGTGCAAATGGGATACAGGCCTGGGAGTCGCAAACCTGCCATGACGTATGACCCCGACACTCATTTGCTCTTTCATTTGCTCATGTGATTCTATATTGTGTTTGCTGGTGATAGATTTCAGTGGATGATTGCTTGAAATATATGGGATTTGGTTTCAATGCTTCGTCCACCGTTCTGCCTTAATAATATACATGTTGCTCCCCCCTCGAGGCTGTCGGAATACACTGTGATGCATAATTTTATTCAAAGAGTATTTCTCATCTCTGCCTCGCCATCCCATGGGAAACTTGTTGCATGCGATTCCAGTGCTAAACAATTTATTAAGCCAATTCAATAAACTCATCGCAATCCAACGTTATATTGATATGATAAAGGATCCACATATCAATCATGAGCGATTATTTGTTTTTTATTGAACATCGATCGTGATGCTACAACGTGTAAGAATAGAGCGTGAGTTCTATGCATTGATTGGAACGTATTACTTCAAGTTAGGTTCGGTTTTTGCACCATTTAGCTGCGCTAATAGAATACTAATGTTTATATACTACAAGCACGATGGTAACTAAAGATCATTTTATCGATCATTATCGGTCGCTGAGACAACACAGTTAACAGCAAATGTCCTAGCAGATGCGATCTCCATATGGCCGCAAAACTTCACGAAGAACGACCATGATACATGAATGCATACATACATACATACATACATACATACATACATACATACATACATACATACATACAGACATACATACATACATACATACATACATACATACATACATACATACATACATACATACATACATACATACATACATACATACATACATACATACATACATACATACATACATACATACATACATACATACATACATACATACATACATACATACATACATACATACATACATATACATACATACATACATACATACATACATACATACATACATACATACATACATACATACATACATACATACATACATACATACATACATACATACATACATACATACATGCATACATACGTGCATACACACTGTAGGTTTGCAACATACAACCGCATTAACCGCTTAGATCTATAAGATGCAAAGCAGGTGCTATCAATGTGTGTCTCGAAAACTGAGCGTGCTGCTTAAGGCGGCAGGTGTAAGAGACAAATTACACTTACCTAAATGCTTGTCAGTGCAAACCAAATATATTCATTGCATTCAATATGGTGTGCTGACTATACCGAGCTTCTTTGCAAATAATAAATTTGTTTCTTTCGTTGTGTGTGTAGCAGGGTACCGATATTTCTGAATGCACATTAACCCTAACTGTAACAATATATTACCGAGCAAGAAATGATTAAGCCCTGAAGCATCAAAGACCATTGAACAATCTTGAATATAGAGCTGGAGCTACACCTTTATTAACCTGCACATCCAGCTGAAGCTATAGCACTTTTTCATGCTAGGTAACTTATCTTAATTGCTTTAATCTACTGCTAAATCTGTAATTAATGGTAACATTCAATCAGGATAACACTTGACACAGGGATGCAACCTAAAGACTGAAAACTGGATATTATTCATATACATTGCTCTCAACCAGCCATTTTTTGTATCGCCAGTTCGTGTGTGAAGATCAGTAACTGCGAGGCAGAAAACAAGACGAACCATTCATATTCAGGGTGAACGGGTGAATAAGCAAGAGGGTCGAAATAACCCATTATATTAGAATTTGAATGTCTCAATAGACGTTGTGATACTTTTCCACGATGCAAGCGTTTTCATTTCTACTGCAATGCAGGTCAACGAATCAGGGGTGTTTTGGTTAAAGTGACTATTTTGAAACAATTTAACTTATGCCGAAGCACACCATTCATCAAATACTGCATAACAGGGCAAATCATCCGCTAATAAATCCGCGCTCATCATCTCTACGGTGACGAGGAAAATACAAAAGGTACATAGCATCAATACTGAACGTGCGATTATACCTATAAACTGTAAAATCGAATTTTTAATGAGCGCCGGTTTTATTTTGAAGAACAGCATCTGCATTACTGAAATTAATACGTCATCTAAGTCTGGTCGCTAAGATCGAAGACGGTTTTTGCCCGATTTAGTTATAGACATATTGCGCTTGTTTGGACTGACGCCTAATAAACCTCAATGGGAACCCCATATATACTAAATGAATTACAGGAAATTGGTGTTAATATATTTTTAAGCCTGGCTGTGATACATTGGCGATGATCCTGATGGAGTATGGCATGGACGAAACAGCCTTTTTATGGCGAACACTGAAAATACACCCTTTATACTGTAGTAAACCTACGGTGGCCAACTGTTCCCTAATCGACCATACATCAAGTGTAACCAGCAGATAACACTAAACTATTAAGGTTTGGTGTCAACTGCCAATATATAGGCCGTTAGTTTAGCTATAAAAACGTCTTGAGCTTAATGCTTTCGTTCGGGAAGGCATGACAATGTAGGCCGAGCGAACAATGGTTTATCATGCAGGTATTGAAGCAAAACGATCGGACAAGGGTTGGAGCTATATATTTATGCGACTGCTCATTAATCTTCATTTTCAACTCATTATTGTATTGGGCAACCTCTTCGAATAACTGTTATCTGTTGCTGATTATGTACCTGAGGTCTTTATGTTAATAGATGGGAACACTTTCTCGCGAAGGAACTCACCAAAGAAATCTGAATACCGAAAACCCACCAGATTGTTAGAAAAGGCTCACTTTCGAAAATCAATATCTGCAAGGCAAACTCATAATTTGTTTACCGCCAATATTAAACATAAACATGCGGATATGTCGCATTAACAAAACACCGCATATTGTCGCATATTAATACGAGATATTTGTTTCAAATCATCTGCCTAGTTTTTACAAAGACGTCGTATGGTATTTTCGAACCTTATATAGAACCCTAAGAAATCTTTGCAAACGAGGGGACCGAATGTATTATGCACGCATAGGGAAAACGACTCGCATAGATACTGACGTCATAAACGGGAGAATGGGAATCGTCATTGAAATGTAATCGCTGAGCAGGTTGTACAAAAGTATTACGGGTCGATATCTATGGTTGCTCTATTAAGTCATCACAACACACGGATGTGTAACATCTGCAGTGCTCTGTGTAAGTCGAATCAATCGAAGCACTTCTCGTTGTGTAAGTACCTCCCCTCGGCAAAACACCTACAGTTTATTGATCATGTCAACTATAATGGTGATGAGCACATTAATTGATAAATTGTTACTTTTAAATAGCCGTATTAAAATAAGGAAGACTGAATCCCGCTTATTGCAAGGAAAGATTACGATATATTGAATATTTTGTTTATATAAACAGCGAAAGACCCGTTTATTTTTATGACTATTTTTCACAAGATTATGCAGTAATTCCCGTGTAGGTGACCGCAGGTGTTTGTCATGGGTCAGACAAAAATATAAGGTTGGTGTAAGGCTAGCTATATATGGCCGATCACCTGCGTTAGAACTGTGGTCGTAACACACGGACCTGTAATAATGTGTACAGATGCTAAGAATCTATGAATATATCGTCCTATGGTAGCGACCAGGCTCTCCCTTAATTGGACACAATTTTTATATTTAATGTTACCTCCCGTCCAGGAATTGTTTCTTTACACAAATCACCGCGTGCATAATTCAGCCGTATTTAACAAGACGTCTTTCTATCTATCTGAAATCCGCGAGCGATCATTTTGTAAGACGATTTTATTTTTTTTCAACGACAATATCGATTACTTAATTTCATTTCGTTTGAGCCTGCATTGATATGGCGTTGAATGTATAATCACTGTTAACAAGGTCGATGTATTATTTGGGGCCGCTGTTACTAAATATCTGCCAGTATTGACCATTATTGAATATACCCAATCCCACATTTTGGCCACGGATAATGGTGACACCATCTATGTGTATTATCACAAGGGCAACTGGTATGAAAATTTGCCTTATCGCCTGAAGGATGCAACTACCGTCGTAGGATGAAGCCATTAAAGGATGAATGAAACAAAACATTGCATTGTAAGCATTTGAAAGGAGATGTATTTTATATGAAATAAGCTAATCTAATTAATGAAATAAGTCTTAGATATATTCAAAGGCAATTCGATACATTATTTGCAATGTAGCGACGGCACTCCAACTTACTAGCAGAATGGTAATGAATTATTTAATTAAAATAAATATATATTAAAAAAATGCATGTAAAAGACATTTAAAATGAGGCAAATGTTACAATGAGAGAATCTTGAATTAAGGACTGGAGCAAGCTTTTATATACCCATCCTCTATTTTCCACTGTGTTAGCCAACCTCTTGAAATTCCTATCATTTGCTGCGGAATCTGTTCTTGAGGTCTTTATGGTGATGGATGGTAACATGTACTCGGGACTAAACTCACCACAGAGATGCAATATGAATACAAAATCTGGGGATTATCTCTGGGTACTATTTTAAATACATGTTTTATGCTGTCTTAAGAAGGACATAGCTTCTGAATAAAACGTTTCCACGCAAATATAGTAGTACCACTATGTGAACTGCATTTTTTTACATTTGAATCAGAATATATCGCCTCTTTATTGACAATCAAAATTAATCGTCCATACATCCGTCGTCTTAGGTATACACTAAAATAGATCCATTCGCCTGTGTGTACCCGCATGTGGCTTTGCCTATTTTATCAATCCGGCCGTGAATCTTTGTGAACGTCACTAGGTCAGAATGATTAACATCATATGCATAAATACGCATAAATGCCATCGAATAAGTTAGCGTTGTACCGTATAATACTTGTCACTAGCAATTGGACTCTTCACGTTACTGCACTTGCCCTTGTCGTCTTTGTCGCACAATTCTACTTTTGGGTTAACACACGATGCAAAAGCAATATACACAGGCATACATATACAAACACCACCCACAGGTTCTGGGTTGGATTAAACAAATTATACATCTATATGATTTAATTTGGTAAGCAGATCAGATAAGGTAATCTTAATCGATGCAATTCGATGTCTGAAAAGCACAACCCGGAATTGATTACTGCAACAAGAATCCGATCGTGCTGTTCCGTGTGTGTCCGCTCGTTACAGTTACGCAATGTGTGTTTAAGCTGTTCGTTATAGACCATCAACTGTCATCGGGGTAAAAATGCTTACTATGGGGCCTCTTATGTAGCTCCATTGAATACATTTAGAAGCTTTGCTGAGTAGCTTTAACATCAGTGGAGCGTTCGGAATAATCATGCATTAATTTATTGCAAACTGCGCGGCTGGAGATGATCGCTTGCCTACAGAGAGGTAGGTCTCCCACCAGCATCAGCTCTATATATAATTATGTCCCTCCAATAGTATTTATTTTTTACATCGACAAATGGCCACATGGCAAAGATCGTATACGTTATGACGAGCTCCCCGATGTAATGGTGACGTCAACCCCAATATGGCGGCTTTACTTCCCTTGATATCCAAACCTTTCTTATCTATAACGTTGTGGGTCGACATCTGTTTAAACACCAGTTTTTGCACTAATCAGTAAATTTATACTGTAATTATGCTAACACACATATGATGTTGCAGCTTTGCAAAAACACACAATGATGGATTTATATAAGCTGTCGGAACGAATGAGCATGAACGAATGAACTTAATACCAATGACGCATAAAGAAATGGTGTAGAGCGGCCGAAACCGTTGCTTATTATAATTGATCCGAATCATGATTCAAATATAGACGGATGTCATGATGTGTGATATATTATCTCCGTCTGTCAACCTGTCACGGATTTTGTTCATCGCCAATGTTATGAATATGAAGAGGGTTAAGGCTAGCTGCTTTGAGTCCAACATTAACGGCAGTTCTTTTGATGTGAAAAGTGATCTTAATATTACTATGTTATAACTGCAGTTAAGGCTGACGTAATAGATATGCGCTGATTCATAAACTGCCGATCTTTACTATACTTGACTCGTCTCGTAATGTCCTATGCAATGAATATTCAATAGCAATATAAAGCCATGAATGGTCGTCTGCCACATTACATAGCTTTATACGTCCCGGGGGAGCATTATAGAGATGTAGATGGCTTGTGGATAAAGAAATCTGTACATCTTACATTTTCTTGTTGCCGATTCTATTAGTTCCGATCCCCATCAAGTTTCGAAATTAAATGCAACCGACAGAAATTAGTGGTTTCAACCATTGAGCTTCTAATTATGACTTATTACTAGTCACATAAGCCTACTTGAAAACTGCAACACGACATGCAGGCAATGTTGAATAATGAATGAGGTTCAATACCAATAATTACACAATATTCACCGTTAGCCTTACTCTGCAACCAATTTGCGTAAAGACTTGCTGGCCCTCATTTATGGACTCTCGGATTGACGCTTTAATCGATGAGGTCTAGATGCGACCAATTGATAGCCCACCTTATGCTATGCCAGCCCCCACGCAGTATTTATCCCAGCGTGGCGCTGCGTAAATAATTCGTAGCCACTTAAGGTGCGATTAAGCGTAGGTCCAACGTCAGACACTTTCTTACATACGTACATGAAATCTTGTCGATAAGCTATTTACTCTTGGATGCAGATACCCTTTCAAGTGATCAGCAAACCATAGCGCAGGGACATCATCGGTGATGATATTTGTGGTGCATTAAATGAACGTCAGATTCACGACCCTAAATATCTCGGATTTGTTAGGTCAACTTACGATTTGTTTCTCAATGCACTGTAGGATGTAAAATCTCTTGAAGTGCGTTGATTGGAGGATTTATAATCGTAATATAATATTTAAGTTATGAGTTATTACACAAATAACTCCTTTGCTGATTCTGTTGGCGGAGATTTTTTATATAGCAATAAGTTCTTCGTCGTTCAATCAGAATAATCATAACACTATAAGGTTATCTAATCCATCAAGACAACTCTCGGGTTCTCACCAAATTGTACCTTCAGAGTGGTATATAACACATATTTGGCTTCAAATGCTAGTATATGCATTTTAGCTGTTATGGAGTTCTTGCTTGATGTTATCACTTTGCAATACACATGATAGAAAAGGAAAAACGATACATCAGCGCCATCTGGCACTCCATTGCTAAACATAACCTGCGTAAAAAAGACTTCTGAGCCAGGATAGCTATAAGTGATATACAGGGACAGGAACGGACGAGGTTCAAATAGTCACATATAATTTATAGCGGCGTGCAATAGGTGATTGCAAATAAATGGGAAGGTGACGCAAACATATGTCCCCCGGTTTGACTCTGTTTTACAGAGCACTATTGCATTACACAATTCTGTTAGTCATGATCAGTTACATCCAAAAAAGGGATAGATACGTACGTACGTACATGCATGCATTCATACATATATATACACATACATACATACATACATACATACATACATACATACATACATACATACATACATACATACATACATACATACATACATACATACATACATACATACATACATACATACATACATACATACATACATACATACATACATACATACATACATACATACATACATACATACATACATACATACATACATACATACATACATACATACACATACATACATACATACATACATACATACATACATACATACATACATACATACATACATACATACATACATACATACAGACATACATACATACATACATACATACATACATACATACATACATACATACATACATACATACATACATACATACATACATACATATACATACATACATACATACATGCATACATACATAAATACACACATACGTACATACATACGTACATACATACAAAAATACATACAAAATACATACAAACATAATTACATACATACATTCATACAATATGTAATATACTATTAACACGGCCGAAAATCATATTCTAGCAACTTGAAATAAGTCACATTCCCCGATTATGCCATAAATTATGACAACAACATTCAACGTAGCGCTGATATATAGGCAGAGATAATTTAACTGTGCCCATATCTCACTTGATCGCTTTTGGGATATTAACAACCGCATAAACTACTTTGATGTGACAAGATGCCATTCCTGTTAATCTTCTTAATACAGCTATAGACCGCGAGGTTGCAGCGGCGGCTACTACTAAGTTGACTGCATTGCTGTTATCAAAGTCTACACGGAAATAATTTTCGTTACGGATAACTTGATTCAACGTTAGATCTAATATCATCTATATCAGACCTAATGAATATATAATCTACCACCGAGTTGACATACATGTTCTGTTAACGTAAGTACCGTATCACGGATGAGCTTGTTATCGTAATGATTACCTGTCAGTAGGTACATTAGCTAAATGCAAATGTGTGGATGAATAGGATGTGATGCACGGATCTTAAAGGTTTACGTTTACGGTTCCATGACCTAAATACTTGAGTCCAGTGCCACAATTATATAGGTGGACCACTGACAGTGCTAATGATATTTGAACAACATCATTAACAAGTAATTTGTTATTGTTGTATTTGAACTATATCAGTTTTAGCAATAGTAAATGTTGCTTTCCTGAACAGTCGCAGGTACATATCGGTAAGCTTGGTTCGCTGTGAAAGTCATAGTAACGTATGAAGACTTGGGTTGATGCATTACTCCATGTTATACTCGGTAGACTGGTGATTTACTCCATATAACATCAAATACGCCCGCCGACATTGCAACGGCTTCTCCGTTCAACCACCCGATGGTATAAATAGTTCAAACCCCTATCTCATGTATCATTGTCTGCCAATTAGAGCTATAATTAGCGTAGTTAACAATCTTAAGTTTGATGAACCCACATTTTATTGATGCTTCACATTGCAGCAAAGCCATTGATATCGCGTCGATGAGACCTACAATACGCGTTAAGGCGATCCAGTAGATTATCAAGGTCGACTCTCAGTAGCTGAACATACAATAAGTGAACATAGATCGCAGCATTTCCGATGCTTTATCTTTGTAGATAAATATGGTGCTCCATACAATGTACCCAGCCTGCTCGAATCCGGTAATGCAGCACTGAAGGGATCTCCCAGAAAAAAAGGACGAATATTCATGAGCGACATGATTACGTTATGATGTCAGTTCGGTTAAGCGCTTTTTAGATGATACATGGACGTGCAATGAGCTGAGGTTCAATATCTTTAGCATAACAATTGTGATAACAACCGAGCAGCCAATGTGCATTTTGGGTCTCCACAGCGTATTGTGGATCGGCAAACAGCATTATGGCTCGGCCGTTCTGATTTTAAAGCCCTCAACATGTACAGTACTGCGCTACATCACAACATTGCTCTGAGACATATGTAAACTACGACCAATATCACAATCACCACCTAACGGTGATCGCCCAAATAAGATCAGGCGGGAAACGTTACAAATCACTCAGCGGATCAATGCAATGGCAACGATTTGTAGCCACAAGAATGGCCTCAGAGAGGCAGACGTTTTATGGTCAGCATCTGCGCAGAGAAGCAATGTTCCTGAAAATGCCTAGGAAGGAGGCAATTTTTATGTAGTTCAGGAGTTAAAGTGCACTTACATTGGCATAAACGTATATGTGTCTTTGTGGTTGTCTTCTCATCTAATGATGTTGGAGTTCCTCTGCTATTTATTTGACATTAGGACTGTTCGGGCGCTGCATTTTCTTATTTCTTCGGAGGTTCGTATTCTATTATGCTATTCTACTATTGGTACCTGGCCTGCACCGAGAAGACGATGACAATAAGGGTTGCTGTATTATGGTCATCCGTATACGTCACCGCCAATGTATCACCTTGACTTAGGATGTAACGTTAAACGTCAGTGATTCACTTAATTGTACGTTATTTTAAGATGACATCTTAAGAAGGAACATTGCTTTGTGTTTCTGTTTAAATGGCGTCGTTATGGCAGAGGACGATTATAATGATACATAATTTCCAAAGGTCATGGCTGTAAACACCATGATAGAACCACACTGTCCAATCGACTTCCTTGAAGATAACAGCTCTGCAATTGCACTTCAGGTGACAAATTACGAGGTAATTCACGTCGTTATTATTCGCCTAATTTTCCTCATGCGTTGAACTGATATGATAAGTGTGCTGTAATAAATCGTTTCGAAAGAATGTAATGTGAATAAAATAATAACGAGTATTCTCTTCTGTTTGTTGAAAGTCTATTTGTATCTAGCCGCCTGTGTCCGGAAAATGTGCTCTAAAATTTTTTGTCAGCTCCTGATGGATATATAAGATACCACAATAACGTAACATAGAATACAATTCTCAACGAATGGACAGGACTTTGCAAATATGAAATGTCCATAACGGGATAACTGAACGCAAATTGTTGTCCGCACGAAGAGCTTAGTGATCATACTATTTACCAAACTTTGATTAAGCTCTCCATATCTACCCATGCATTTGACTGGGTATCATAGTCAAAAGAGAGTAGAAGGGTTTTGAATTAGCCTCGAGCATTAAACAATTTGGTAAACTATAAAATAGTACGGCAACATAAAAATCAAAATACAATCAATAACATACATGGAGGTTGCTAGTAAATATTTCAGCTGCCAAAACACATATCAATTAAAACCGGGTAGAAAACGATGCGTTTTATACATAATGGCTCAGTAACGATCCCGATGTTGTATCACATGTGAGATGCAGCTTTTAGAATGTTGCGAACACTGAAAATTCACCATTATACCGTAGCAAACAAGCGTTGACCAATTGTTTCAAAATCGACCATGCATCAAGAGTAGCCCGCAGATCTTATAAAAATATATAGGTTTAGTGTCAACTGCCAATATATAGGCCGTTAGTTTAGCAATAAAAACGTCTTGGGCTTGATGCTATCGTTCATGAAAGGCATGGCAATGTAGGCCGAGCGAGCAATGGTTTATCATGCAGGCGTTGAAGCAAGGTGATCGGACAAGGGTGGGAGCTATAGATTTAAGCGACTGCTCATCAATCTTTATCTTCAACTCATTAATGTATTGAGCAACCTCTTTTAATAACTGTTATCAGTAGCTGATTAGGTACTTGAGGTCTTTATATGGATGGATGTTATCTCTATCTCGCATATTGTTGCGTATGTTAATGATACATTCATTATCAATGCTGAAAGCTGACAACATTAGTTTCCCTACTATAGGTTCGTTCGCTTAAAAGCAGAGTTGACGAGAATGTAAACGCCTTCTTTGGGTATACGCGCGATTTTTTTCAATGCATGCCAAAGAGTCTTTGATATTTGAAAACCGAATACCTTTAGATAAATAGTGGCGAGACTACGGGTGCTCTGAGGTGCAACAAGCCAAATTACCAGAATACAAGAACAAAACACGGTTTTGATGGAATTCGTAACTAAGAGAAGATATTAACGAGTAAATGAACGAATGAATATTTTATGCGTAACGAATGCATTCTGTGAATACCTAGGACTCGTGTAAAATGTATTTATGCAACAGTAAGATGTACTGAAATTTATCAACTATCTTTGTGCTATGGTTATAAGAAAAATTCTCCCCAGAAGAATATTTGCAAGCAGCAACGTTGTTATGTTTTTGGAAGGATATAACGACACAAAAACATATTTACGCATATGTGGACATACAACTGCATAAACTGTGTTCGTATATAGTGTACAGTAATACCTATTAATGATTTCTGATTAATTATTCGACAATATCTCAAACGCTTGCGATATGCAGCGTCATATACAAATAAATAGGTGCGTATTCTTACGTGTTCGAGCATGGTTACATCTTGCACAGTCATCCGTTGGAATCGTATCGCCTTACATTAGAAATGTAGCAACCATTGAATCCAGGAAACGTGACTTGGTCACAGTTATAACATGGACTGTCAGCGCCGTAATACATAAATAACGCAGAATGAGGTGACCGTGTCATGTCTAAGCATATTAATGTCAAATCAGCAAAATTGGTTATCCAGGGTTGTCCAGTGCCTCGTAGAATGCACAGCACAACTCAAGTGAAATGTGTTTACGCAACGATGACTTAAGATATTAGCATTCTTTGCAGCAACCAGACCCTAAATATAAGACTGCTTTACTGACAACTGAACCTGAAGCGCTAGTACTTCCATAGCATTCATATGAAGTGCAAATATATAGAATGGCGATCACTTTCATTTGAATGTTTTATCAGTTACCGCGACCAAGCTATTGCTGAATCTTGCACGGAGCTGCAAATACGTTTCTCGTAAGTTGTAACCCTTCGCAAGTTACTAGTCTCTTACGGTGACACATAATGCACTCACCCAAATAGACGTTCTCTCTGTCACATCATTTTGCTCACCGAGATCGCTACACAGCATGGGACAGAAACATTGCCAAACGGATAATTATTGACTCCGCTATTTATTTATCCACCTTCATTATCCTCGATAAATATAAGAGAGAAAAAAACCTCGGCTTATCGCCCTTGACTATGGGAAACGCGGCAATAATAATTCATATTCGTGTTATAGCTCAATGGGTGTTATGATACCATGACGTACGCTGCGCCATATTGCCTTTTGGTGGAATTCAGGAACATTGCTAGAGAGCATATTCTACCTGCGTAGACCAGTCTCAAAATTGCACTTGCTACATTACTCCAATATTTACATTATGTGTTGCGCAATCATATCAGAGCTTACATTCAGCAGATACGTGACGTTTAGAACGGCGATAACTCGATTTGAATGTATACCACATTTGTTTTTCATGAATCTTTTCCCTGAAACATCAGTCGAACAACCGACGGACCGATTTTATTACTTGCGTTTATAAACTCAATGATGGCAAAATCGATGAGCAAACAAAAACATAAATATACATAGAGATATGTAGACTGACTTATATATAGTCAAGCAGCGAGTACAATAGACTAATGATATAGCATGAAAGACAGATATGTATCCTCTCCTATCAGTGTCTCTATTCATTTGCATTAATATGATAAGCGGTTTCATCTAATGTCTGTGATAACTCAGTACTGATTTAACTCAGAAGCTCACTCGTATATGGAACTGTCGCGCTAATGGTTTTGCTATCCAAGTTGCACGAAACAAGTTATTTTTTGCAAGTGCATAAGCTCAAAGATTAGCTCGTCGAACCCTCACGATCTATATTGGAATTATCGCACAACACTGCTGGAAGTATAGGATGTCATTATCAATATCCGGAACTTATCCCAGGAAGTCTGCACTTAATTTGTCAAATCAAATCAGAAATATTCATGGCATTCAATATAGCGTGCTGACAATACGGATGTTTGTTGCAAATGTATAATTTGCGTCTACCATTATCTATTGGGCAGATACCAATATATTTACGATTGCTGTCACATCAGCTTTAACTACACCTAGCTATTGCGGAGTAAATTATGGTTAATCCTTTAAGCATCAAAGACAGACAATCTGAAATAATGACCTTAAACGATATGTTACGTGAGACTGATCGTCTATGTTAATCCAAAACACCTTATTGTCTGAGGGAACTCCTCTGTATTGCGCATATTCAGTGAAATGGATGGCAACATTTGCTCTGAAATAAACTTACCACAGAGATGCAACAATCCATGAAATTGTTTTCATCAAGCCATTTCGTTAGCCCCTGTACATCTTTGAGGATTAGTATCTTTATAGCAGACACAATTGCAAACCGTCCAGATACTCTATGAACGTGTGGATAAGCAAATGGCTAATATTGCATATTGAAAATACACTCGTCAATGACGTATGAAGCATAGCAATAATCTTGATACAGTTAGGTCGTTCACCAAATAGCATTGTTGGTATTATAAATGTATGTGGTGGCACATGGTACCCATTGTGAAGGCTGGTGAGCATTGGACTCGGCTTGACGTCACATAAGGCTGTAAACGGGTGAAGACCATATCACTATAGCTTACAACGTCAATGCATAGCAACGCAGCAATGTATATATGTTGTTTGTACCTAATGCTAAAGCAGCAATGGCCGTTGACAGTGGTTCTTTTTTTGTCTCATACCTCCGATGGCTCCAACACTTCAATCGTTTAAGTTTGCACAACTATCCCGGGAATGTTGCGATATGTGGATGCAGTCAGTAGCACACATTCATGTATTATCTATAGTGGCTAAAGTACTTCGCCGCGCGATTTTCTATTAACATACAGAGACAAAGACACATGCATTGATAAATAATGCACATATGTGTAATGTTTAATCATTATTCTTTGAAATAGCATATGATCCAATTAATGGTTAACGATGACTTTTTGATTGTTGCAATGTATTGCATCTCTAATTGAACGATAATATCTAGTTGATTCATGATTTGATGCTTTCAATATACGAAATAACCATCCTCAATTGGAAATGCCTAGATTTGGAAATTGATGTAGACCCTCCTCAATATTGACGACAGGTAAAATGTCATCCAAACCACCACAACTTGTATGCATACCTGTCTGGAGCTTCATTACATTCAATGAACAATGACTTAACAAGACTTATGCCGGCACGTTTTTATAGATTCATCATCATTAAAGAAGTCGCGCTGTAATGGCATTTGTCAATTATATGTTTTTGTTCACTATCTTCTCTGACCAGACAACGTGAAAATCATTGTTAAGCCGTTCATTTTTTGAAGAGATTCATCATGTAGACATCTTCTGGCTACGCGCTGATTGCAAGTTTAAAACTAATTGGTAATTTATAGAACTCGGAGAGACCGATATTTTCATTGCTTGGCTTAGCAGATTTACAACTTGAATTTTTCCTCTAATCGATAACCTTAGTCTTTTCCATTTGGCGGCTGATCAATCAACAGTGACACAACAAACAAACTCCATTAGCAAAACCACATTTGTACTGTTTCACCATGATGCATTACTCGGACTGCCACTGCGATACAAGTATACCTACGACCGTTCAGAACAGCAACATTAACTAACGTCGGCAACTGATATGGTTCCAAGGCAACAATAACTGACGTCTTGTTATTGATGTTGTTCCAATATCATTAGCATTGTCAGCAGTCCATCCATTTAATTGCGGCAATAGACTGAAGTCATAACGTCCTGAAACCGGCAAGAAAACACTTACAATATCCATGCATCACATCCCATGCATCAACACATTCGCATTTAGCTCATCTACGTCTGACATGGTTAGCATGATTGTAACAAACTTATCCGTGGTCCTGCAAGTACGTTTACAGAATATACATGTCAGCCCGGCAGTAGGCTATACCTGTATTAGGTATGATATAGATGGTAAAACGGGAAATTTAGTTCATCATTGATGACAATTATTTCCTTGGGACATTAATTATATTGTCTTAGTGGTGGCCGTCGCTGCAGTCGCATAGGCTATGGTTGTATTAAGTAGATTAGCAGAGTGGCATCTTGTCACGTCATCGTAGTTTATGCGGTTGCTATTACCCCAAAGGTGATCAAGTAAGACCTTGGTACAGCGGAATGATCTCTACATATGTAGGTATTGTTACTGATCCGCGAAAAAAAAACCATCATGCTTAGGTCAAAACAAAACCACACATAAGGTCATCGGACTGCGTGTCCTTCCGATCTAATTGCAATCAACTTTCGCACGCCTCTGTAAATTGTATGTGACATTTTTTACCATTAAACCTCGTTCGTTTTTTTGCCCTGTTTAATCTTGAATCGGCAGTTACAATTATATTACGATGGTGATTTAATAGGACATCTGCATGCAAATCGTAATATTTCATTGACAAAGTCGAAAGATAAATTTCGTGTAAGTAAGAATGTGTCAGGCGTTTGCCATATGTTTCATCGCATCTTGTGTGGCTCTGAATCATAGACGCAGCTGCGCGCCGGGATGAATGCTGCTTGGGTGCCGGCTCAGCATCTTTGTCATATGCACCAATTATCCATTTGATGTTTTTCATTCTATATCGCGATAGTATACCCATGTTTATTATAGGAACCCTTCAAAATTGTTTTCATACGCAATATCTTGTTTTATACAATACATATTTTAACTTTCCAAAGTTTGATATGGCTGTCACTTGCCACCAATCGACGATGGAAATGCAGCTGTATAGCGCATCGCATTAGTGTCCAGCCCTCACTCTGCATTCAGTGTATCACATCAACGATACAACATATAGTATCTTCATCTGAAATTGAGATTCAATAGCACATGCGTTTCCATTGATAATTCAACACTTTAATAGCCTAGTCTGTTGCAAGACAAACAGGTGCCTGTATTGTTCTACTTACAACCGACTGTACTTACCCATGTTACTCGTGCAAAATAGTCAATTGACAACCGATTTATCTATAGATGAAACCGCTACTGTATTTATTACCGTTAAAATTCGATGCAACGCAAATACAATAGTTTATTTAAACAGCTACTTTTGATGTATTGTCATTGTCTGTTACCCGAATAGCTAATTGTTATATAAATTGTTGAATGCTCGAGGTTAAGAGACCAATTTAAGTGATGTTACACTGCTGTTATTTCGAACGAACGTGTGTTTTATTTCAGCGAGATTTTCCTATTTATTAAGTGTCTGGTGTTGATGTGCGTTTTAGTTGCGAAGGCGCACATTCTTTTCACGTACGCACATCTTGCTTGTTCAATGCGAACCAATGGTTGGTTCATTGTTGCTCGTTTCGAAAAAATAAATTACAGAGTATTAATATAAATATTCAGAATAGAATATCTGTGGTTGATTACGAATCACTGATTATGCTTTTATTGATATCAAAAACATGCATGTTCTTGTTCGTGCAGACATTTTCATGGATATATTATTGTAGGACATTCATTTTTTGTTTGAGCTTGCGAACTTTAGTCAGCAAACTAGTCGACTCAGGTATGAGTCGACTAAACGACTTAAGTATTCTTAACAATACGGCTAAGGCAGCCAATTCAGTTTAACTTCTCAGGTGTCCTTGATTTTAATGTAGAACTAGCACAAGTCAAAAACTCAAACTAACGGTGTTCATAACACTATTATTAGCCATTCGGCTTGCGTGACGTTGACAATTGTTTTATATACACGCTATGTGTGTCTTAAATATGTGTATGCTGCTTTCCATAGGATAATTCAAATACTGTCTAATCCTCCTATAATACTTGCAACAGTTGCCACGAAACAGGCTAGGTTAATAAGGTGTTGATTCAAAATTCGACACACACATGCTATTAATTGTAAGATTGGAATCTCAATTGCATATGACCATATGGTAATTCGCAGTGGTGATACATTGCACGTATAGTGAACGCTGGATATAAATGCAATGCGCTATCCAGCTCCTTGTCCACAGTCGATTGGCGTGGGTCGAGGAAAATAAGTAAAATGTCTGCAAAGAGTAACTTGGACGCCTTCTCCGTGTGACAGCCATATCACCCTTTGTTAAGTGCATTCTCATCATATGAATGGCGTCAACTGTACTCAAAGTTAAAGATTGTATGGTCATAACTGTTTGCAATAATCCCCGGAAGAGCTCAACATAAACACGGCAATTGTTTCAAACGAGATATTGTCCATGAAAACAATTGTTAAGGATACCTATCATGAATATGGGTTTAAAACCGTGATAAAAAATGAACCACTCCAAATGGACAATGGTGCACATGATAAAGACTCGATGAGGTCTTATTGACCTACTGTAATAAGTTAGCATCGATTAAATTAACTGATTTTATGCCGTTTAAATGCAAACTATCGCTGGATAAATCTTTTCGCGACTTTGCAGGACGAGATAGATGTCCCTCTCAATATGAGGTTTTATCATAATACATAATCACTTAATGCGTTAGCGTTTGCGCTTTTAGCAAGAACGTCACGGACAAATAGTTTTGAGATAGATTGTAATATTACTCTGGAATTGGCAGTAGTTACTAGTGACGCAATAATGGTTCCCGGATAATGGCAGTAGTTTTAAGTGATAATGGTTGCCGGGTATCATTCATTTCAACAACCCACGTTTTGCCGTGTATACATTGCTTAAGATCGGTGCCAAGCTGCAAATTCAAATCGGTAATAAATATATGCTAATACGACAGCTGATATGGGGTTTGAAATGGTGCATCATCATCTATTGCATTAGACGGGAGTTCAACGCAAGTTGAATTATTACTGAATTACCAGCTAGTTGAATGTCAAATATTTTACAAACGGGTTCAATATAAATCTTCAGCTCTTTTAAGAATGTAAAGAGTTGTCCCTGTTTCATTGTTTGCTGCTCTGATGTGCATGTGTTGCCGAGAAACCAATAGCACATATTCATAGGTGCAGAACCCATACTACAATTAGGTATGCCGCCGTTCTCCTGACGAGATCACAATAACGATGTTGCTAGATGCTGCTGAAACGCGTCATTTATCACTGGGATATCAGATGTTAGACAGCGGTATAGACAGCAACCGATGTCACTGCGTCACTACATCAGATTAACACATATATTATGTGTATAGACCAACATGCAAATAAAATGGAAATTGTTACCAATATGCTTCGACCAAATAATAATATGAGCACAATTTATGTGACAAAATGTGTTGTTTGCTAATTGCATAGCATCCTTGAACTACTCTGGACCCCGATAATGCAATTTAGTAACTCCTATGTATGTAAGGTCCTCCAAATTTGAACCTGCGCTTTTGGTATGGGGTATATTTATGATGGTTCTAAAAATTACATCTCGCTTTCATAAATCATGTTACATTTTCCGTATTTAATATTGCATCCATCACCATCCATACTTTAAGTAGACTTTCAGCCGCGCATAATGTCAATATATAGGGATTGTCCTATGCAATGATGAGTTGTGTTAGTCTCGATGTGATTCCAAATGTCGTGTATGTGATGATTGATGTACATCCGCATCCGCCTAATTTCTAATTGAAGATATCCTGTGTTCTGGTTCTATTGCCCTAGAGTGGGTCATAATGCGCTTTGAAGTATCCATCAGCGAATGGCATACGATAAAATTTGCAATAACTTCCAAACTACGCAATTATCATGCAAGTACCTTGTAAGACATCAGATAGTACGAGAGAACCTTTATCTCAGTGATATCTGAAACTCAATTGCTTTACGTAAACTGTGTAAAGAGGACGCGATAGCAATCCCCAATCAGTCAAGTATTTCGCAAGTATATATATTCAAATAAACGGGGCTATGTAGAAAGTCGAAGACACAAATCCAGAATAATCTGACGGAAAATTAGAGCATCACTAATACTTATAATGCAATTAACCTAACTCGTTATTCCTTTTGGTTTGTCTGTCTTCTGGCAAAGCTAACTAAATGACGAAGTTATGAGGTAAAAGGTGGTTGTTGGTTATTGAGCTAATGTTTAGCAGACAACTAAGATTAATGTTTCACACAAAGCCTTCATATTTATTTACTGTATCCCGGATGATGATCATCATGTTACAGTAACTTTACAATGTTGTAGACCTAGTGATTTGAGAATCTCTGTTCACTCACTTTCAGTAGGATTATTATCATGACAATCATAAAATAATGATATATGGTACAATAATTTGACGTGGACACCAAATGTATAGAGGGCATGGTTATCCGAGGCCTACTTGTGGTGTACTGCTTATATAACCATGAAATAATTCAGGACTCGATAGTGATCTGATTTGTCTGACTGAACGTTCTCTTTCGCATTTGAGACAAACCTACACAGCTGGGACTTCATACTTATCCTTCACAAACTTACTTGGGTCAAGAACATTTGCCATTGAGTTTGTGCTATATAAAAATCTGCCTGTTCAGTTTCATCAGTACATTAACCATAATGGATCCGTCCAGCACCCATCCTAATGATTCTAAAGGGCACATATATTGGACAGAGCCGCATTCTTTTGTCACTGTTGTGGTGTGTTGTGCATCGACGCGGCCGATGTGGAGGAGTGAAGGGTCAACAATCTGCTTGATGCATACTCCTCACTACAGTATAGCAGTGCTGCTTTCAACTAGCTTATAACTCCTTGTAATGTGACAAACATGCTAGTATGTCTTTATGTCCGCACGTACGCTAATAGAAATAGAAGAAAAGAGACTCAATCCATGCGTATAAGAATTTATATACACGGAATACGTCACATGGCAATGAATCGTAATTAAGAATTAGTGATTGCGCTTCAGGTAGCTGGTGGACGCAATTAAGTCCTCCTTGACACTTTTTGCAACTAATACACAGGAAAAGTATTGCAACTGAACATTGTCAGAGCATGATATATTGACAATTACACAATAATATACAAAGAATCAAAAACTATGCATTGCTGATCGTGATTGTATAACTCAAGACAACCTGTTTTACGGAAGTAGTTTTGAAATAAAAAAACTGTCATTTTAGCTGTCAATGGCTGAAGCACTATCATAGTAGATGGTGTAATACATTCATCATTTGCTATCAAGAGGGCACAGTGGAAATCGGTAGTTAGCTATGTTTGCGTGTTTATTGTCTGCAGCCTGCTTTATCTCAGTAAGAAGTACATAGCATTCGTGCCTCAGCCGGCGGCGTTGTTTAGTTACTCACCAAACGCATAAAATGCAGCCCACTGACTACTGATCATGGCTTCATAAATTATGCGTAAACGAGCCAATGAACCGAATTTATCGTGCGACTCAGATCCTGACACGTAAATGCAAGTCCACGGGAGTTTTTAATGGGCAAAGAATACATATACGCCTGTCAGCATTCATTGTTACTCAAAGGTATAAACTTATCTTTGATTTGTTATATGCCAAAGTGAATGCCTTCAGCATATCACGCGCTTCAATGTAAATTATTTTTGGATTAAAACGCCCTTATATAACTGCTACTTAGTAAGAGAAAAATATCGTGTCATGAAGAATATAATGAACTGCAGCATAAAATATTCGCAACGATATTTGCTGCAACATCACGACAATGATAGATTGCCCTGCTTGGCCGGAAATCCGTACGACCAACCTAAATCAAGGCTGCCACTCAAATAGGATCGATGTCTACCTACATTAATTTTAGCTGCTGCTTCAGGGTGCTAGAAGAAATATGAGAGGGCACAGCAAGCGTAATTGTCACCGAGACGCTGCTATCAATATCCGCGAAATAATATAGCTTGCTTTCGTAGCAGGCGCTATACTTCAAGTAGAATCTTCAATTGTCAAGAGAATTGACCTCCTGTTTTAGAATGTTGTAACTTACAATGCGCCAAGAGAAAGACGGATGTGTTCTCTTCTATTGGCGATCTGTTGTGATTATATGTGAGGTATTTGAAATCGCACAAGAAAATTATAGGTGATGGAAAGTCATCTTGTTAATCTGTACACAGTTAAAATAAAACGCATATTTGAGGATTCTATGATTGGAAGTTGCTGATGATCAATTAATTCCTTACTATATACAACATAAAAGACCTAATAAAGCGATCGCCAATTGCAAATAACTAACATTTAATAATAATTCATTTTATATAGCGTAAACTCTAAAATAAGTGCTCTGAAACAAGCCCTTAATATCTGGAACTTATCCCAGGAAGTCTGCACTTGATTTGACAAATCAAATCAGAAATATTCATGGCATTCAGTATACGTGCTGACAATACGGATGTTTGTTGCGTATGTATTATTTGCGTCTACCATTATCTATTGGGCAGATACCAATATATTTACGATTGCGGACACATCAGTCGTAACTACACCTAGCTATTGCGGAGTAAATTATCGTTTATCCTTTAAGCATCAAAGACAGACAATCTGAAATAATAACCTTAAACGATATATTATGTGAGACTGATCGTCTATGTTAATCCACACCACCTTATTGTCCAAGGGAACCCCTCTGTATTGCGCATATCTGCGGCTTAATCGGTACGTCAGGTATTCAGTGAAATGGAAGGTAACATTTACTCTGAAATAAACTTGCCACGGAGATGCAACAATCCATGAAATGGTTTTCATCCAGCCATGTCGTTAGCCCCTGTACATCTTCGAGGGTTAGTATCTTTACGGCAGACACAGTTGCGAACCGTCCGGATACTCTATGAACAAGTGGATAAGCAAATGGCTAATATTTAATATGGAAAATACACTCGTCAATGACTTTAGAAGCATAGCAATAATCTCGACTCATTGTTGCTATTATAAATGTATGATAAGCGGCAACCGCCGTCCTGCTCTCACGCATTGGGCGACTTCTCTAAAGTTCAATCTGAGCCACATTTCTTTTCTGTATTGTGTTCGATTGAAATTTTAGTGAACCAGACCACAAACATTATCACTTTCGTACCGTTGACAGACAGACGGCACAATCGACAAATAATTTTAGATGAACAGAACTACATGCTAGCAAGTAAACAAGGTGCAAGAACGATAGAACAATCAATTATTCGCGGAATTAGCAAGCTTGTTATCTAAAGTGTAACCGTATAACCTTTTGGCGCCGTGTAACCTGTAGTCTCCAACAGGACAGACGGCAATTGATATTTATAGAATTGTTTGAGGCTCGATTTTGTCCCAAGAAATCCAATATCATACCACTGTGGTGGCACATGGCACCCATAGTAAAGGCTGGTGAGCATTAGACTCGGCTTGACGTCACATAAGGCTGTTAACGGGTAAAGACCATATCACCATAGCTTACAACGTCAATGCATAGCAACGCAGCAATGTATATATGTTGTTCGTACCGAATGCTAATGCAGCAATGGTCGTTGACAGTGGTTCTTTATTTGTCTCTTACCTCCGATGGCTCCAAAACTTCAATCGTTTTAGTATGCACAACTATCTCGGGAATTTTGCGATATGTGGATGCAGTCAGTAGCACACATTCATGTTTTATCTATAGTGGCTATATGATCTAATAAATGGTTTATAGTGACTTGTTGATTGTTGCAATGTATTGCATCTCTAAGTAGCAACCGTCGAGGCAATCGCCATGGACAATTTATCTATATAGCTCTTGAACAATAATGTTTTCATTCTTACTGGAATTTGTTCTAAAACTTCATATATTCTAAATATGATGACAAGGGACATAAACGTGAGCCATATTTGTCGCTGAATCCACTACCCTAACCTAATTTATTTATCACAGTATAATGATGTACCAGCCGCATGGTCGTTCACTGATACACAGTGCATGATAATATCTAGTTGATTCATGACTTGATGCTTTCAATACACGAAATAACCATCCTCAATTTGAAATGCCTAGATTTGGAATTGGATGTAGACCCTCCTCAATATTGACGACAGGTAATATGTCATCCCAACCACAACAACTAGTATGCATACCTGTCTGGAGCGGTCATCATTACTCTCAATGATGGCCATGACGGATGGTCACTTATGGGACAATGCCTAGTTATCTAACGTCCCTATACAGTAGTGGGTACTGTATTCTTTCCATTTCATTACACAAGTTTATTCAATTGGGTCAGGCGGGTTAGGGCAACTCGATATTTACGACTTGCCAACTGCGGGTGGTCCAAAAAGGTGTACTGTTGCATCGTTTAAATAATGCAAAGAAGTCTCGCTGTAATAACATTGATCTTTTCACATCATTAGCTTTTGTAACAAGACAGAGTAATTATGCAGTGTATTATTAAAACGCATTTATCAGGTGGAAAGCTTCTGGTCACACGCTGATCAAGAAAGCAAAAAGTGATGGATAGCAATCGATGTGATCGATATTACGACATTAGCATTATTAGGTATATCATCATATTTCTAATCAATTATCTTAGCCTTATTCGTGAAGCAACTGGTCAATAAACAATGACTAAACAAGACTTACGCCGGCACGTTTTATACTTACATCATCATTAAAGAAGTCGAGCTGTAATGGGAGTTGTCATTGATACGTTTTTGTTCACTAACTTTGGTGACCAGACAACGTGAAAAATCATTGTTAAGCCGTTCATTCTTTGAAGGGATTCATCATGTAGACATCTTCTGGCTACGCGCTTATTGCAAGTTTAAAACTAATTGGTAATTTATAGAACTCGGAGAGACCGATATTTTCGTCGCTCGGCTTAGCAGATTTACAGCATGATTTTTTCTCTAATAGATAACCTTAGTCTTTTCCATTTGGCGGCTGATCAATCAACAGTGACAAAACAAACAAACTCCATCAGCATAACCATATTTGTACTGTTTCACCAATATAGATTAATCGGTTGTCAATTGACTATTTTGCACGAGTAACATGGGTTATTACCCCTGTACAGTTGGTTGTAAGTAGAACAATACAGGCACCTGTTTGCCTTGAAACAGGCCAGGCTATTAAGGTGTTGAATTATCAATAGAAACGCGTGTGCTATTAAGTGTATGGTTTGAATCTCAATTTCATATGAAGATACCATATGTTGTATACATTGAATACAAAGCGAGGGCACTAATGCGATGCGATATACAGCTGCGTTTCCATCGACGATTGGTGGCGAGTGACAGCCATATCAAACTTTGGGAAGTTCAAATATGTATTGTATAAAACAAGATATTGCGTATGAAAACAATTTTGAAGAGTTCCTATCATAAACAAGTGTTTACTATCGCGATAAGGAATGAAAAACATCAAATGGATAATTGGTGCAAATGACAAAGACTCAATAAGGTGTTATTGACCCGCTGTCATGCGTTAGCATCGGATGAATAAACTGATCAACGAGGTTCTTTGGTGGTATGATGCAAACCATAGCTCGATTAATCTTTTTGCCCATTACAACAGGGCAGAGGCGCACATTCGCTGTTCAAGCCCAGACACCGTGCTTATTGGAGCTTTGCGCCTTTTCAAACCAAATATTTACGCTATCAGACGCCAGACGGCAAAGAAAATAGTTGATACGAGGAACAAATGCCAAGTGTGGAAGTAGCAAACCCAATCATGTAAATGTCGATCCCTTCAAATTCAATCGATAATGGCGACATAGCAACAAACATCAGAGGTCTACAGCATGCGCTCACTGTGCAGACAACACATAGCCATGCAATCACGCTTTAGCTCTTAGGAACTCATAATGAAAGGCTAGCTATCTCACGTGAGTCCTAACATTGGGTATAACCATGTTGCTGCTGGATGTAGATGCTTACACGGGCTCAAGCAATATCTCTGGGAGAACATAGCATGCTGTCGTAATAACAATATCAGTTAGTTATGATTAAAGTTGAAAGACGAGGCATTGCCTCTAAGCGGCCATCCATCATGGTCATCATTGAATGTAAAGATGACCGCTGTAGATAGGAAGGCATAGAAGGCTGCAGTCAATATTGTGGCGTGTCTTTTCCCTATTCCCCTTCTGAGGCCTTTGATGCATATGGCGAAGGATGTTTGACGTTACAAAACTATATGACAGTGGGCAATTCTGCTACTTGGCCTGGCCTATTAACAGCTCACTGTTGTTACTTTAGGATTTAATTGATTCAAACCCAGATGGCAATCTGCAAGTAAAAATTTACGATTAATGCGATTCATATTCATAAACAGATACTATATATGAGAGCGTTGCATGTGACTCACAGCCCCCTATGCAACTAGCCCCCTTACACTATCTCTGCTATTAAAGCCATCTAGCAACTAGGACACTCAGACGCCATTTTTATTCTATCCCAAAAAACGCTTGACAATATTTGCGCACGTACATCCATTTATTACATGCATATTTAACGAGTAGCTGATTCTGCGATAATTATCGATCCAGTAATCGAAAATTTTTGTAATATCTCAACTTAAACGAAGCCAAGCCAGTAACGATCGTGCCTATGCTGGTAATTCACAATTATTTCGCAAAAATTATGTCATAAGTTGGAAACTCGCAGTGGGGAAGCATTGCATGTTGTTATCTTTATACGGTTAACCATGGTTTGAAATTGCATTCAATCATTGCTTCTTTGCTGAGAAAAGGAAGGTTCGAAAACATAGATGCCGCAGCCCAATTAGTTTAGTAAGACCAGATAGTATATTATAAATAATTCTTAATGTTGATTATGTTTACTCTTTGTTTGTGTGAAGCTCATCTATTGGTTACAATGTCTATTTAACCTTATATCTGCTATTAAAGCCATCTAGCTTACTAGTCAAATAGCTGTAGGATAGACATGACAGAAACAGACATCGACTGACTAAAATATAGGATTGTATGTCAAGGAAGGCTACAAAGGCAGGTGTTGATTTAGGAAAGCTAAATATTACGTAGATGACCGACACGCAACTGGGCTGACGAAGTCAGCCACACTCAATGGACTGTCACGGAAACTACAGAGTGATTGTTCGACCGACTTAATCTACGAAGTGATTGCGGTTGTTCTTTGGATTTAAGCCTTACATATGTTAGCGAGGTGGTCTGCAAAGGTATAAGTGAATGTGGCAGTATGAATTTGCGCAATCGGATTTAAGAAGATTGCCTAAGTGCGGCACTGGAAGAGAGAGCAATTTTGCGCAGACGAATACTGGAAGTGGCAAGAGCTTGTTGCTTGATAAGTTCGGCTTGCCACCTGGTCCCCTTTTTTTGCCATTTCCGTAGATCATAAGCGTGCAAGCAGGCTCAGGCCTTGCCCAGGCGGCGACACTGCCAGGTAGTTGGGGCATTAAATTCGGTTATATGTAGCACAGCAAGCATATGAGAAAATATATGATAAAAATGCAAGCAATATATCACATGTATGTTGTACGCATGTACAAGGCATATAATTTTGTGTTACCAATTTGACTTATACGTATGTCTGTTACCATCCCTTCATGCAAGTCAAGTTTGACACATGTTACGCAAAATAAACGAATGCAGGATGACGGTCACCCCGATGCATTATCAGGGCTTCCGACATGATAGCATAAGCAAGATAGCCATAAATAGCGTCAGGTATATTGGCAATTGGCACCACATGATTTTATTACATTGCAATCCAAGGGTAGCTTTAGATGCATGGCCTATAGGGATTCAGTCATCAAATAGTAACATCTTTAATTCGCCTGACCGATGATATTCCCTTTTTATTGTCCATCAGTCCGTTTGCTGAATACTTTGTTATATATGACAAACCCGATATCAACATTAGTTAAGGAATTTAAAATCCCCAATCAGTCAAGTATTTTCGCAAGTATATATATTCAAATAAACGGGTCTATGTAGAAAGTCGAACACAGAATAATCTGACGGAAAATTAGTGCATCACTAATACTTATAATGCAATTAACCTAATTCGTTATTCCTTTTGGTTTGTCTGTCATCTGGCAAAGCAAAATAAATGACGAAGTTATGAGGTAAAAGGTGGTTTGTTGGTTATTGAGCTAATGTTTTGCAGACAACTAAGATTAATGTTTCACACAAAGCCTTCATATTTATTTACGGTATCCCGGATGATGATCATCATGTTACAGTGACTTTACAATGTTGCAGACCTAGTGATTTGAGAATCTCTGCTCACTCACTTTCAGTAGGATTATTATCATGACAATCATAAAATAATGATATATGGTACAATTATTTGACGTGGACACCAAATGTATGGAGTGCATGGTTATCCGAGGCCTACTTGTGGTGTACAGCTTATATAACCATGAAATAATCCAGGACTCGATAGTGATCTGATTTGTCTGACTGAACGTTCTCTTACGTATTTGAGACGAACCTACACAGCTGGGGCTTCATACTTATCCTTCACAAACTTACTTGGGTCAAGAACATTTGCCATTGAGTTTGTACAATATAAAAATCTGCCTTTAAATGCTGTTCAGTTTCATCATTACATTCACCATATTGGATCCGTCCAGCAATCATCCTAATGATTCTAAAGGGCACATATATTGGACAGAACCGCATTCTTTTGTCACTGCTGTGGTGTGTTGTGCATCGACGCGGCTGATGTAGAGGAGTGAAGGGTCAACAATCTGCTTGATGCATACTCCTCACTACAGTATAGCAGTGCTGCTTTCAACAAGCTTATAATGAGGAAATATGAGAGGGCACAGCAAGCGTATTTGTCACCGAGACGTTACTATCAATATCCGCGAAATAATATAGCTTGGTTTCACTGCAGGTGCTATGCTTCAAGTAGAATCTTCAATTGTCAAGAGAATTGACTTCCTGTTTTTGAATGTTGTAACTTACAATGCGCCAAGAGAAAGACGGATGAGTTTTCTTCTTCTGGCGATCTGTTGTGATTATATGTGAGGTATTTAAAATCGCACAAGAAAATTATAGGTGATGGAAAGTCATCTTGTTAATCTGTACACAGTTAAAATAAAACGCATATTTGAGGATTCTATGATTGGAAGTTGCTGATGATCAATTGAATTCCTTACTATACACAATATAAAAGACCTAATAAAGCGATCGCCAATTGCAAATAACTTTATCTATTAATAATAATTCATTTTATATAGCGTAAACTCTAAAATAAGTGCTGTGAAACTTCTGAACAAACAAGCCCTTAAGGCATGAATTAATAAGATGCCAACCAATGTTTCGAAACCCGCCATCGCATTCACCAACTGCCGTTAAGGAGGTAAGCTGTAGCATAAACGAGATTTCATAGAATCATCGATTGGGGTTCACAGATACCTGCATAGTTAGTGTTTTTCGGCAATTTCGGGCATCACTTCAGTAACTTCCGCCGTGGTACAGAAACGGCAAAATTGCTGAACTTGAGATTGTGCTTGCATCTGCCTAGATCCTACTCCAGTTTAACCGCTTATGAGCCCACCTTTCCACACCAGCTCACCACCATATAGAAACACACACACTGATCCATTACAATGTGTTATTAGCATCTTACAATGGTTATACCAAGAACACTGTAGTTATATATACACAGGGATCAAGGTTTAAATCAAAACTTAGCGGTAAAAGCAGTACAGTTTGACATCGATGGATGGGAGATGAAAAACCTATCAAAGAGGCGAAGTGCTTAGTATGCGAATTGAATCACTGCGCCAACGGCCAGCAAATGTATGAAAATAATTTAGCGTTGTCAGTATTCAGACGGCATATATTTTGAAAGTAAGTGTTACGATCAATTACAGTAAAAACAGTTAGCACAGATGAAGAAGTAGATAAAATTATTTTGGAGAAGTTGCCGAATACCAATGAGTTGAAGAGGAGGATTGATGAGCACTTCAATATAATATATGCCTCCAGCACTGTATTTAAAAGGGTCAGATAGTCTCACGCCCTTGCGCTCAGGATAAGCTTTTATTTGCTAAAAAAACACCTTATTGTAGCTTTTATGATAAAGCATTGATTGCTTCCATGTCCTATGAAAACTGACAAGCACAAGGGAAACGTTTACACAGAGTATCCGCTTATTAAATGTATCAATAGGACGTCATTTTGAAAGCAATAAACATGTTGTACGATCTTATCTGCCTTTCACGCAGGTAAATGATACTTATCTGTTATAACTGGTGCCCGAAGCAGCAAGCGTGACAAAACAGAATAATGTACTTTTCTCACGTTTATAACAATAAGATTAAGCCCTTTCCAGGTTTCTTGTATTTTGAAAGTGATGAGTGGTTGAGTGTATTCAGACCCTATTGAGGCAATTACATTCAGTCATGCAAGAGTTGCTTTTGGTATTGCACCTCAAGGACTTTGCTATTACAAATATCAATAATAATTTAGAGTTCATAACACGGATCCAAGCATTGAGTAAATAATATGTTTTGAGGGAAGTATATATTTTGGCGATATCATTATAGAGTCCTAGCATAAATGGTTCGCTCTGTTGTCATCTTATTAACGTTTGGATGATTTTATCAGCGACCTATTGGACAGTGAGATTTGTTTTTCACTTGTCTTATTGTATTCAACTTATTGCCATATTGTCCTACGCGTTTTGTTACTCACAAGCGATAATTATTATTTGAGAGCAAAATATTGCTGAGGAATCTGTGCTATTTCACACCAAATGTGTTAGTAACAGAGTAATCTGCAAGTTACTTTTGATGTAGGGCTGAGATTGTATGTGGTAAGATTTGGCTGCCCATCAGTGATAACGTTGCGCGGACTTGCGATCCAACCGAATTGCATAAACGGAATAGTACGTGTGATATTGGCTTTCTCAAAGCCACTTATGCTATGACATCAATCACAGACACCATTTCATTCACCCTTTGTATTTTGATACATATGGCGACAGTGCCACATGCGAACCACGTCCCTGAGTTAGGCCTTTGTACAACTTGACAACAGCACGACACATGCGTGTGTAAAGGATAAAGGTAGGCATCCACCCATAGCCTCTTGGGGGTATATGATGAACGCTTATCTCTTTAAGCAGTGTGTCTCTGTCTGCTTTGAGCCTATCAATGGTGGTCCGAATCCTTTGAGATGGTGCCATACCTGAAGCAGCCTTAAGATTATCAAAGATAGCCTTTTATCCAAGGTACGCCTCCTCCATGGTTTCCTGGATTTCCTTTAAATCGGTGTCAGGGGTCTGATTAGCAATATATGCATCTGCGGTAAGGATCTCAGTCCTGAATGTCGCCCGATTTTTCACTGTAGCCGGACCCATGAATAATCGACAGACAATAGTCTTCTGTTGATTACTGATGTTTATTGCAGTAGAACACTATAGGTAGCATAGTGACTGAATCGTTGATAAACACCGTGAAAACTGTAATAACAAAAAATAGGACATTAAGTATACAGTAAACACTACTCAACAGAGTAAACATAATAGCTGTATGTCATCTCAAGCAACACATCCAATCATAAATGAGGTGTCTACATAATCCTGGGCATACATCATTTTCATTAGACATACCTTATTGCGCCATACACAGGTCTGGATGATCATATTTCTTGTTTACATTTTGCCTCCAAAACATGCCTGTTCACTAACAGGTCTAACATATTTATACTCAATATGCCAGGTATCCCTCATGTTGAACTAAATACATTTACTGACAGTCGCAATTGTTCAAATGCAAGTAAATAAATGATATATAACAAAACTGATATTAACAGACATATAATCTGTCTTCTACATAGTGGCACTTGCGGGGACTATGTTGTTGGGTGCAGAATCACTTGGTCTGCGGTAAACAACCATCCGCACCGACCCCGACCATAGCCTTTAGTTTTGTCTTGGGAGTTTTCTTTGTCCCACAGGTGGCAGCAGCTTATGGGCAGGTTCGATCACCTTAACATATATATATATATATATATATATATATATATATATATATATATATATATATATATATATATATATATATATATATATATATATATATATATATATATATATATATATATATATATATATATATATATATATATATATATATATATATACATATATATATATATAAATATATATATATATATTTATATACATGCATATATAAGAGATGTAACGGTGATTTGGTCCCTGCAATGTAAGCTCTGCAATCAAAGATTCATCAAGTAGGTGGATGTTCGCGGACCAAACTAACGCGCGTCGTCAGGCAGTTGCGCATTTGTGGGATGTAAATGGTCATTAATTGACACCGCAAACTCTAGCTGGCAAAATAATCGACTCAAATGTGGTAATTATCAGGCCAACTCCCACAATCTAACTTTTTGGCGGCATGGAACGATAATAGGAGTATAGGTCGGATATCATTTTCACACTCAAATTGGTCAGAATAATTAGCCTACCTTATTGTCATTAACACTTTATAGCATTGTGTTTCCGTTTGCTATTTCAACAATGGGGAAAAATACCATACGACTAGTCATGACTTTGTTATCACAATGTAGCTGTAAATGTTTGTTACGGTTACCCGTAATAAGGCATAAAACAGGCTTTGAATCATGTATTGGGTAACGCAACATCCTCTTCAAAGGAGATTATTGTGATCCGCGCATCGTTAGGGAAATGATGATGCGTGGTGGCTATCAAATGCCGACTTGCATAGGATCAAACGAAACTATTATTTGATAAAGCTATGGTTGATAAAGGTTGGTTTATTTGACATATTTATGATGCCACGTCAGTGTCGTCTTCTTTAACTAATACCATTATTAACTCCATTTGTCCGGTTTAAATTTGTCTGATTGGCATAAATCTTTTGCAGCATTCACTTGGAGATTGCAAATGTTGTGTTGTTAAGACAATGATCCTGTATGGAAAGCTCGGGAAGTCGGTATGTTACCACCCAACTTCGGACTTACAGTGATGGTGATATATTATTCACAAGAAAGATAAATACAGCCATGTTCAATTATCAAGACAGAGCAGAATTAGTTTCCTCCAAAGGTCTTCTTCAGCTCGGCTGCCCCATTAAAACGCGAGTTGTCTGCATTATTGATTGAGGTGCAAATGGGATACAAGCCTGGCATGGCGTATGATCCGAACACTCATTTGCACTTTCATTTGCACATTTGGTACTAGGTTGTGTTTGCTGGTGATCGATTTGTGGATGATTGATTGAACTATATGGTATTTGGTTGCAATGCTTCGTCAACCGTTCTACCTTATTAGTATAGGCGAAAAAAAACCGTCGCCCTATCAACTTAAGGATAGGCTGCAATAATAATGCATAATCATCGTTGTTGCTCAATGGGCGTTCTGCAACCATGACATGAGCTGTGCTTAATATAATAACACCTTCAATAGTGACATGGCTTCTTTATGGGAATATAAATCTGTTTTAGCATAATGATCACGAATGGCATGCGTACAGATAAAGAACGAAATAAAATGCTTACTTATTAATGTTCGCGCTTTGCATTGAGACAATATTGATAAGTGGTTACAATACAAATGAACATCAAGATCATCCCCATCAATAACTGTCGTTAAGCGCTATTGTTTCATTTTATGTCTCACATCCGCACATTGTTTTCAAAGCAGCATCAAAAGCTCAAATATATGGTTAGCTCATTGGACCCTAACCATCCATATTGGAATTATCGCACAGCACAGCGGAGAGAGTAGGATGTTATTTTCAATATCTGGAACTTATCCCAGGAAGTCTGCACTTAATTTGCCAAATCAAATCAGAAATATTCATGGCATTCTATATGGCGTGCTGACATTACGGATAATCGTTGCAAATTAATATTTTGCGTCTACCATTATCTATAAGCATTACGAATATACCAATATTTACGATTGCTGACAAATCAGCCATAACTACACCTACCTATTTCGGGGTAAGTAATGGTTTATCAAATAAGTATCAAAGACAGACAATCTGACATATGTGCTTAAACGATCTATTATGTGCGACGGATCGTCTATGTTAATCCATAACACCTTATTGTCTTAGGGAACCACTCTGTGTTGCATATATCTGCGGCTTAATCGGAATGTTAGGTATTCATTGAAATGGATGGAAACATTTGCTCTGGAATAAACTTGCCACAGAGGTGCAACAATCCATGAAATTGTTTTGTAAATATTTCCATTAACCATTGTCATTTTATACTCACCAGCGCATTATGAGTTGTCAATAGTTTAAACGCAATATATACCATTTAATGCTGACAAGCTAATCTCACCGTAACTCACCATGTATATAACAATACTGTTAAAAGTATGGTTGATTTTGTCTAATGTGGCCGTCTGATAAAGAATCCGTGGCATATTGTGCAGCAAGTAGTCATTTGACTATCGAATATGATGCCGCCAACTAGATTACTGCAAAGCGCAATGCAGTCAGCATTCAGACAGCATAGTCATAACCCAGTAGCCCTAAGGGGAAATACGTAAGTCACCTTTACGACCCTCAGATGATTATCCTCGTTCCTCCGTCGTTGATAATGCAGTCAACTGCTCCGTGGGGAAAATGGAGAAACATAATCTTGTCATGGCTTCTCTCTTCACACAATGAGTAGACTGCCGTCTTTTCTTACGATATGGCAACATCATTGAGAGAATTCTGATATTCAACGAATGAAAATGCATTTCCTGTACGAATTAAGCATGATATTTAGCAGCAAATATATTGGGTATCGCAGTATGCCATTGACTGTTACAAATACCTGTCTGGGTTTTCTTTAGCAGCTATACATCAGTAAATTGATGTTAGTATCATAAGTATGCTACCCAAATCTATCGCTGCATAACAAAGCTGTGTCACCACCCGGTAACAATGGTTGCTCTTCATATACACAAATTCTTTAATATTAACCCACCATGCCACCATGATCTGTAGTGCCTCGAATATATCTTCATCGATGTGACTGCGGTGATTTTCTTTAACAACATTCCATGCGCTCTTAAATCTACGTACACTATATGGCGCTTGTAATAAAATTGTATGGAGGTCATTTTCTTTTCATTATAGCGTAAACATACGCATGTATGTATGACTGTGGATGAGTAAATGTGACCGTTTTTGGCCGTTTAACAGTGTGCGCATATATTTGTTATGTAAATACGGGCCTACATGAATGCTTACATACATAAGCAACGTATGCATGGTTGTGTGCAAGCAATCTATCAACATGATTTGACCTTAGCAATCCGACCACATCACTTCTTTCTGCGGAAAAGCGTCAGTGGTTTAGAATTCAGCATGATTGTCAAATATCGGCATAAGCTTTTCAAGTCATTTGAGCCAAGTAGAAGTCTTATTCGTAAACAAAATAAATTTTTAGCTTGCATGTATGGTCCGTCAAAGATATGATCGCGGCAGGCGGTGGCAATTTTGGCTACATTGCAGCCGATGTGCCGCCATAGTACAATAATGCGCAATAATACACGCTGCTGCTGAATTGTCGGTAAAGAAGCATATGCAGAAATGTCTGCAAACGCTCACCAGATATGTCCTTTATGTTCTAATTTAGCTGCGAACCAGACAGTGTTACTTTAATAAACCCTTCCCTTATTACGAAACAGGGGTTCAATAAGTAAAAATACATTGTCTTCCAATTCAGAATCAAGGATGCATCCAACTGTAGTGGATGAAGGCTACTCTTATTCTCACATGATACCCCGTGGCTCATTTTAGTGCGCACATAACGAAAGCTCAAGGCAATAATATTGATGACTTTGAGATGCGGCTCATCAACCAGCGGAATTACTGCCTCCACAGACTTGTCACTCAACAAAGATCAGCAATGAATACGCATCATATGCCGTGAAACGTACTAGCCATGACGATGGGACATTCCAGTACCTATCCTCTCAGGGGAGGATAACGAGGACGCGTATCGAGGGTCTACGGATTGTTACCAACACGATGATCGAACCACTGTCGCAGTCGTCGACAAGATATCAAATACGGAGTCAAATTTCGACTGTTTCACGGTGGAAATCTCAGCATCTCATCTCGATTAGTGTTATCAGCTGATGTCTCGCGCGAAGATGTTTGTGTATAGAGACACTTCGAGACTTACCAAATAAGAATCGAACGAGAAAGTTTCATTGCTGTTAGCTTGTAACAGTCCATGATGTGTGCCGTTCTATCCAGCAAAAATGGCAACATGTAGCCACTTAAAGCGCATGTCGGTTATTTATAAATATCTGGTAGCGAGCGCATAATATATATGCAGCCATTGCTGCAAAATTGTGCTATGTTGCATTTTGGAGAACATTGATGCTAATGGGATCTTTGCTTAAGAGATAATCCATTTGTCAATGAGGAATGATTATTGGGCGAGCGTCTACATGGTGGTTGTGCCATTTCTTTTTTTCTCTTGATTGTATAATAGAACCACTGACTTCTAATTGCCATCGATTACGAGCCCCATAACATTGCCTAACCACGTAAAATGTGTCTTATCTACGGTTACATGCCATACAACTCAAACTGTAGTAAAGTATTGTATATAGATGTAATGAGCGAGAGAAGGACGTCAGTTGCTCTCCAGAATGATAAAGAATATGTTGTCGATGATGAAGACTTCAATGAAGTCTTAAGCAGAGATAGCGAACGGTACACTGCACTGCTTATGGTAGCCTCTGGTAATATGAGAAATGAGGGTGATGTCCACCGTTTGTTTTGTACAATATCCAAAGACCTGTTTAACATAGACTCTCTGTGGTTTTGGGGATAGAGTTGGCCTACTCCATCCTCAGTATGTCACAAGATGCGGATTATAGAGGCTTGCCAGCTGACTGAAGGTTGCGACTCGTGCCTGCGTGTAATGGGATCAAGATGGTAGATTGGAGGGGTCCTCACAGAATACCTTTCTGCAACATACCACTTAAATGTCCTGGTTCAGTCGAATTATATGACACTTACTACGTTTGATTATTAATGAGATGATGATAATGGATATCGAAATTAATTTATAATGGCTGAAAAGGAGGGACCTAATGGGTCCATACACTTCTGGAAATCGTACTTAACGGATCTGATGCAGTGTTCCCACTATTAACGTTTGCTAATCATTGTGAATCGGTATTTTCATTATTTTCGGTATAAAGCATTTCTCCTAAGGTCGGAATTTCCTAAGAATATCTTGATGGTTCGGCATATGAATTGGCAAACCAATTAACTACATCTCCAAGCATATTTCTGTGGTCGTTGCAGAGGCTTTTTTCATATGCATTAATCGATTATTTCAGTTAGTTAACAGCTTAGGTTTGACAAGTTTGATGCGCTGCTATTTGTTTTTCAGCATTAAGCGTGCCTGAAAAATTTATCGTTTCGCTACTAATTGAACACTTTACGTTTTAATGCGATAAATGTTAGGTTAATATCCTGGGATTAAGTAAAAAGCTTAGTTCAATCCATAATGCAGCATCTTGCTCGAAAGAGGAAACGGCAGAAAATCATATATACTGCAAGTGGTGCCCCATATATATAATATTAATAATAACAGTATGAAGTGATGTCCATTTACAATCGGGCACTACTTGAAGTGTGAACCTTAAAATGATTACTCATATACCCCATACATATTATTATTTCAAACGCATACCTGTCTTAATGCTTTACAATAGACATCAGTGACTTTTAACCCGGCTCATGTGATATTGCCAATATTACCGTTGTCATTAACCACCAGGTGGAGGAGCAAAACTCGACTTTGCCGATGATGGTTAAACAAAACTACGATGTAGATGTACAAGTGGGGCCCCAGCTTATTGTTTCTTCGAGGCCCCGAAAAGCAGACAAACCACACAGCAAATGCGATGGCGATTGTCTTCAAATAGGCCCACCTCCAAGGATCTTCGAGGATCCAGATAGTACTTGCAAATGTGGGGCAACAGACCATTGCGTCGATAGCAAGAAATGCCCGTTGTGGAGCCATCGCAAGATTGCCTGCGAACCCAGAAAAACCCCATTGTCACTTATAATCCCAAAGACGATCGAAATCCCTTCTTTCATTCGAAACATCCAGAATCTCTACGACGACGAATGCCTTGTTTGGTGGCTACGATACACACAGCTCGTTGGGAGTCTGGCAGAGAATTGTGGATGCCTCGAAAGGAGGAGCAGCGAAAAGCATCGGAGTTGCCAGCTGGAAAGTATCTTTGTAGAAACTTTGCTGTCGCAAAAGATAGACAAAATCGAAACAGAATACTCTTGTTCTTGGAAACCTCGGAAAGCCCAACTGCAGTTCCAGTCTATGGATACAAGATACAAGAAGCCAACCACCAGACAACCCGCCAACCACCCACCAGCCAAACCGCCAGACAACCCGCCAACCAACAGCCAGACAACCAGGAAGCAAGCGATACATTGGTCTGCCCTATTTGGTCTGCCCTATCCATTGGTCTACACCAAGCAAGCGATACATTGGTCTGCCCAAGAACACCTGGTCTACCCTATAGCCTACAAAGCCTCTCCCAATAGTGGTCTGCCCCAAGCGATCTATTTGCCTGCCCTGGCTCCCATTCCATGTAGAAAGGGTCCCGCCTATTTAGCACAGGCCGAGTTGCATTGTCCCGACTTGGGGTAGGCTTTGGAGCCGGTAGGAAATTCGATGCGGCTTCCATGTGGCTTTTTGCAAGAAATGCGGCGAATCCTGTAGTAGACTTTTGGGGGAGGGCCAGCACCCCATTTGGATTGCTTCTAGTAGAGACTCTTCGATGACCTTGGTTGGCTGGTGGGGGCAATTTGGATTGCTACTCTCGGAGTCCTCCGCAGAGCTTGCTGCCGTTGCCTTTGTTGCCCATATTTTCGACAGCCTAGTGGACCCGATACCATATTTCTTTTTCGCTGCAGCAAAGAAGATTCTTCCCTTGTCTGCACGTAGGTTTTGCATTGCTTCTTTGGAGAGGTATTCTGCGAGTGGCATATTATTGGTACCCAAGACTATAGCTCCAAAAGGCCTTCCCACCCACGCCCACCCAGTCTTTCCAACCCCGCCCACCTGGTATTGCCAATGAATTGCCGGAACAAGTGTACAACAACGCTACAACAAGTGTACAACAACAATACAACACGTGCACAATAACACTTCAGCAAGTGTGTGGCAATGCTAGGAGGTTGCCTATCTGTGTACCCCAATTCCTATAGTTGCCATTGCCCTGTATATGTGTGTTTTCTGGGTTGCTGTACTAGAGTGTACCCGTAAAATTTTGACTAGTTGGACAAAAACATAGCTTTAAATAGATAAACCTCACTCTAACTGTGACAAGCATCACTCCAACTCTGACAAAACATCTCTCAAAATAGATAAATTTGTTGTGTCTATTTGAAAACCTGATAATTCCCCCACTGCCTGTACTAGTTTAGTGCCTTACGCAGGGTTTAGATATCATGACTAAGATTGTGCACATGACCAATCCCATAGTTTACTGTCATTATAGTTTATGTGTTGGTCATTAAATGGTATCAGCACGGACAAACGGCTGCATTTAAAAACCAACTGTGGACGTACGGAATAATTTGAACGAAAAACATTTGCATCATGATGCGTATGATCAACATGATGATCAAGATCATACGTAAGCTGTCTTTGTATTGATGCATATGTTTGAACAATCGCAGCCGCAATTAACACGAAGGACTGTAAACATATATTGATAAACAATACATGCGGATTTTGAAAATGGTGGCTGCGTAGACCCTCCCCTATATCCTGTTCCGTCTATAATATTGGCGATGCAATATCGACCGAGACTAGTCAATACTGCCACGACGGAGACAGAACAACTGTAAAAAAACTTGCGGCGTTTTTGTTTGTTGTCGATAAGTTACAGAGAGCACTTCATGTGTAAATAACGCAATAATGTTACGATTCATCATATATTGTGTATTATTCAACGCTAAGTCATGCAGCCGGCATCTGATTTTAATTCTAATACCCATTGATTAATTATATTCATGGCCGGTATCAGCACAATCAGATACCTGATCCTTGCTCATGTCCTTAAACAACCGTTATAATTTTGCAATTTCGAACCAGTCGAAGTTACACGGTCGGTTTCGCGAATGTTCAGCTTTGCCTTATGGAACTGTGTAGTGTGTCTTTGATGTCGAGGGCATATTTGTGTCAGTTGCGTAACTTGGTCGATCTCTTACCTTGCGCCACGGTTGAGATTCTACAACATAGCTGACCAGCTCATGTGTGAATTAAAGATTTTAATATTTCACGTAAGAGTATTTGTGATACAATACATCCCAAGTAGGTATTGCGATTGCGACATACTAATTGAGCTGTCAGATCTTAAAGTCATCATCTTTTCTAGGAATGTGGGCCCGAGACCTATATATATAACGGTGTTGGCGATGAGAACAGAACGCATAGCATCACGACAGAGGTTGAATATATTTGCTGTTCATATGTCTTGTGCTATCTCGTCTGGTATATTTTTGATGCAATAATTAGTTTAATAGAACGTAAAATCTTCCTGGATCGGGTCTTGACTTACCGCTATTTACGTCAGTACTATATTGGCAGATGTCGAATTGTAAATAAGGCCGTCTGATGTTAACTAATTCACACCATTTTATTGAGTATAATACTTTATTCACTGGGAAGCTACAAGTAATAATTCACCTTTAGGATACTCAGTGTGTTCTATTCATTCTTTCGAAAATACCGATTGAGAATAATTGCGAAGGTTTGACATATCATTACGAAATGACAACATTGCAATAGAGCACCCAAACCAAAGGATTCAGTCAGTGTAAGCACAATACTCCTAGCTCCTCTCAACAAATATTACCTTTTGTTTGTGTTTATTATAGCATCTACATAAAAAGCACACATTTTGCACAATCCGGGAAGGCGAGCGCCTCTACAAATAAGAAATATCTATAAACTGAGCATAAGTCGATAGGCGTGGTTATTGTGACCACCTCCACCATCAACTGCCCATGACGCTGATTTAACTGTCCAGTGTGCTTTTGCTGATTGTATGTTTGCGTTAGGAGACGATCGGTGCGTTTTTGGCTCAAATACATACTAATGAGTAACCTCGTCGGAGTGAGCCATTTTAATGCAGTACTATGCGGTAAGTCTTGAGTGTTTGAACCTTTAGGAGAGTCTCAAGATGCTAGGTAATCTACTGAGTTAGATATTGCCTTCATTGATGGGTGGCATAATCATATTAAAATGATAAAATATTGCAACCATAGTGGCTGTAATCGCATGAGACCCACCTTTCAGAGCATCATTAATGGTTTGTTTACCATAGCAACAGGTTTGCAATGCTACATTTCATTGCTGTAAATAATTGATGGGTAATGTTTCAGTTGAATTCTTCTGATCTAATTTCAACCGTATTCAATTGTCAGAGTATTTATGATTTGATGCCTTAAAGTAAGATGACGCCGCATGTATGATATCAGTTCAGCTTACTGAACATTGTACTCAAGTGCTGACGTGAATTCAGAAGACAGGGTTATTTGTGTCAATATATACACTAATTATAATGATAATAATACTGCACAACACATAGTAAGGCGCCGATTTATAAATATATATTCATAATTACTTGTTGAGTAATTGCATGAAACGTGCAGCTGGTGAGTTGCACGGAAAACTCATTTGGATGTCGAAGTGAGGAGCATTTTCCTACGTGATAGGGCTGGATCACATAGTTTCTGATAATTCGTCATAACACTGCCTGGATGGTCGGGGCCTGATGCATGCGAATTTCATCGAAACTAGACGCCATTTTGTATCAGGCTTGATCCATGAAGCCAGCAAAATAACTCACGATTGCCGCTTTTATCGCTTAGACCATTTCATGGCCACTCGCC
>CM067356.1:73994797-73997297 GCA_034190875.2 Urechis unicinctus
GCAGCACAAGATGTCCTGCAACAATTATAAACGAACTGAACATTCTGGTAATATATGAAACAGAAGCAGCGAATTATGAATGTTTCATCAATCTACATAACACTTATTCTACGAAATTAAGTGAACCTTCGACAGAATAGAAAATATTTAGCTGGTCACATGTTCGCTGGTTGATTTAACTGAATCAGCTGCAACGACATAAAAGAATAGAGTAGTTAAGAAGCACTTGCTGCATTGTAAAGATAATAATGCTAACAATACAAGAGAATGGCTGTGCAGCAACGAGGCACTGGGGTCCAAATGCATATGTCCTGTATCTGAAAGCTCACCGAACTGCGTAAGGTAGCACCAAAAAAAAGGTCCTGTGTCAGCTGCGTGATGATCGCCCATTTACATGAGTCGTGTTACCTGTCATTGTGGAGCAACCCACTTTGATTGTTGAGCTTATCTCTCACCTGTGCTCATCGATGTTTCGGTAGTAGCGTTACTCAGCCCAGTGCATTTGACTTCCATGACGCTCATCAGAATACATCCCTGTACACTGTGATCATACCAGAGTCCCGGAGGACAGCGGGAAGAGCTGACACAGGGAAATTCCCGTGCAGTCCCAGAGATCCGGGATTGTTCCGATCCCGTCAACATCCGAGCAATCAGATGGGTCTGTGAAGCACATTTTTTTAGGCACCTTCGCAAATTAGGTCTGGATATAAAGAGTGTATGTATAACCAACACATACATTGGTACAGCTTTGTATCATTAACTTACCATGTTGACATAACTCTCCCATATTGACGCAGACGCATGATGAGGGACAATGACACAGCAAGCTGCTGCTGCTCTGTGCCTCTCATGTACCTCCATTCTGACAGGGCTGCCCCGAGCACAGGTCTGACACAGATGAATTGATGGAGAACACGATATCAAACATCATGTCACCAACAGGCACACGAGTCAAAGACAGCCACTCTTTTTGTTACGGTTTTTATACATTAGAATTCAGGCAGAAGGGGCGCATTATGTCACAACCCCGCAGACTCATCATGTATTGGGTTGTGCTCAGCGGTTAACTTAAGTAGATCATAAATAAGTGACACTTGATCTGTATAGTAATAGATGAGAGTTCTTTAGAAATGTTGACTAACTAGACATTCTCAGCTGGCTGGGACGGGGACACGCAGAATGTCAATACCACTGCAAGCACCTGCCATGCAAAATTATATCCAAGACGCCTGCTAGGTTGTCGCTTGCGCAGTGCTAAAAACCACAGTGAGATGTTTGCATTCAATAGCGTGAGTGACATACTGATATTGTCATGCGTAAATAGATGGAGTATTTGTCTACGAGACTTACACTGTGTATTTAATGTGGAGGGAAACCAGGAAGAAGGGAGAACGTGATATACATAAGGTGCTCAACAGAATACATTATTAAGAGGAGCAATACGGATAGAGAAGGAGCGGGTGAGAGATTGACAGGGAGAGAGTAATATACAGTGACACATACAAGAGGCGATAGAGAGAAAAAGAGAGAGAGATACAGTGCGAGAAAAAGAGAGAGAGATAGAAAAGGAGAGCGATATAGTGTGAGCTATATAGAGAGAGAGAGAATGAAAGAGAATGAGATAGAGAGAAAGTGAGAGAGAGAAAGAGAGATATAGAGAGAATGAGATCAAATGAGAGAATGAGATATAGAGATAGAAAATAAGATAGAGAAAGAGAAAGAGAGATATATAGAGTGTGACACATATATATGTATAGAGAGAGAGCGACTGAGAAAGAGAGAAAGAGTGAGAGAGAACGAGAGAGATAGAGATATAGAGTGTGAGACATATCGAGATATAGACAATGAGAAAGAGAGGATGGGAGAGAGAAAGAGAGAGATCGTTAGATAGAGGTAAAGAGATAGAGTGTGAGATTTATATAGAGAGTGAATGAGATAGAAAGAAAGAGTGAGAGAGAAAGAGAGAGATATAAATATAGACTGATGTAGAGTGTGAGATATATAAATATATAGAGAGAGATAATGAGAGAGAGAAAGGGAAGAGAGAGTAAGATACAGCGGGTGATATAGATATATAAACATATAAATATATATAGAGAGAGAGAGAGAAAGAGAGAGAGTGAGATATGGGAGAGAGAGAAAGAGAGAGATAGAGTGTGATATATAGAGAGAAAGCGAGATAGAATGAGAGAGAAAGAAAAAAAGAGTTAAAGAGAAAATGAGAAAGAGAGGAAGAGAGAAAGAGAGAAAGAGAGAGAAAGAAGTAGAGAGAGAGATACTAAGCAAGAGAGAGTATAAAAGACTTAGGGAGAGAGAGATAGAGAGGAAGTGTGAGAGATTGGAATAAACTTAAAATTTAACGAGAGAGAAAAAGAGCCATAGAAACAAAAGGAGGGACTGAAGGAGAAGGAGATAGCCAGAGAAAAGGCGACAGAGATACAGTGAGAGACAGAAAGAATAAAAGACAAAGAGAGAAAAAAAGAAAGAAGAAAGAGTTGAA